>JADRCD010235260.1:12916-34593 GCA_019843815.1 Montemys delectorum
GAGTTTGGCAGTGTGATAAGTGGGTAAGCATGTGTGTGTGTGTGTGTGTTTGTGTGTGTGTGTTTGTATGTGTGAGAATGTGATCATGTGTGTTTGGGTATGTGCCAGAGATTGCTCTCTCTATATGCTAGACAAACATTTGACGATTAAGTTATATTTTACCCTTTACAATGTACCTTGAAAGAAATGCTTTTGCAATAGTGCTCTCTATGACTGAATGCCAATTACACATATAAGGACATAGAATGTAACTATATTTATCTTATAAATCCTTATGGCAGTATATGCTTCAAGTCAATATATGCTTCAAGTCCAATTCCTTCCAAAGGAGATTTTCTCAGTGGATCTACAGAGGACCTTGGGAGACTGCTCCTTAAGAGTCTGGGAGTTCTATTCCCTAGCCAAAGGATGTGTTGTTTCATCATTATTACAAGGACTATTTATGTATATATTTATTTGTTGTGGGGAAGTTAGAAGTATTGCATGTGTATATGCTGGCTTGGTACATAAGGAGGCCAGAATTTGACAGAGGGATGGCTTCTTGACTTGCTTCTCCCTTTATCTTTTGAGACAGAATGTCTCACTGAACCTGTAGGTCATTAATGGGCTAGACTAGCTGATCCGTGAGCCCCTGGAATCCTTCTGTTTCTATCTCTTTTTTTTTTTGGGGGGGTGTTCCTGATCAAACTTGGATTCTTGTGCATGTATAGCAGTGCTTTCTTTACCCACTGAACAAATCCCCCAGCCTTGTGTGTGTGTGTGTGTGTGTGTGTGTGTGTGTGTGTGTGTGTGTTTAAAGGGGGATGGACGTAGAACTTGGCTGATAGAGTGGTTGCCCGAGCAATCAAAGAGCCCATGATTCAGTCACCAGCACATCTGGGAGGAGGAGAGCTGGTTTTGCTTCTTTTTTTTTTTTTTTTAAATTAATTATTTATTTTTAAATCTTATGCATGTTGGTGGTGTGTTGGTGCCATATACGTTGTGTGAGGGTATCTGATCTCCTGGAACAGGAGTTACAGAGAGTTGTGAGCTGCTGGGTGTTGAGCCAGGGTCCTCTAGAAAAGCAGTCAGCCCTCTAAACCACTGAGTCATCTCTCTAGCCCCCTGCTTTGCTTCATGATTCCTAATTATATGAAAGATAGTGAAAACTTCTAAGAAAGGAATCTTGTTAACTTTATCTATCACCTTTCTATAAAGTAGATGTGGACTGGGCTACGTCTCTGATAGTGAGGGTAGAGGTCATTGGTATTCAGAAGGGCTGTGAAATTCTCAGGCTAGCAATGCTTTGTAAGTTGGAATGCGTTCCCAATTTAATTTTTAAATTATACATTGATTCTTGAAACTATTATGTATGATTAAGGAATCCTGTCATAGAGGATCACACATTGCTTGATTCTGTTTGCTAACAAATGTCTTTAGTAGACAGTGAGTCGAGGAGTGCCCTATAGGCTGCTCAGGCCTGGGGGACAAAACTGGGGTTATTTGGTGAAAAACCTATAACTTGATAGTAGTGTATACAGCAGAATATACTAAATTGAACTGTATACTTTTAACAAGTGGACATTATTGTATATGAATTTTATGTCAAAAATGCAATTACCTTAAAAATTAGAAAGAAAAAGCAATCTGGAAAAAAAAAACACAAATAGAAGATCTGGTTTGAAGCTGAAAATCAGCATGGGTGGGGTAGCACAGTCAGGATTTCTCTTCACCAATATAGTCTGCCCCCGTGGTAAATAGATCATCTGCCCACCCCCAGAGTATTTCATAGAAAAACATTCTGTTCGTAAGCTTTTAGACCAACAGATAAAATGCAAACATCAGAGCTTACTGAAAACGAATTCACAGATACTTCTAAAAGAGGTTTTTTGTTTGATTTTAGTTTGCCTAAAGCATTGTGTAAATTTATTTTGGAGCCTTAAATGAGATTTCTCCTCTCTGTCTTCCCAGAGTGAGGAAGCGCCTTGTTGGTGGTTCATGCTCATTTTCTCGGTTTTATTAAAAAATGGCATCTAGGCTTCAGGAATTCCAAGGAATTCAAACAATGGATAAGCTTACCTTCAGTCAACCAAGTTCAACATGATGTAGTCAACTGCAAGAATGGGAAGAACATCTATGTAGCATGTTCTCTTTGTCCTGTTGTGAATGAGCTGGCCAATCTATTTTTATCAAACACTCCATCCCTTTGTCACTCTGAGACTTGAGAGATTTCAGAAGAACTAATGTTCAGTGGTTTTATATAAGAATGGAGGCTGAAGCAGCTTTAAAAATAGGGTATAGGAGAAATTTTTCATTGGTAGTGGATATTTTTTTCTCCTCCCCACATGAAATAAAACAACCTTATGAATAAGCTTACAGGCATGTAACTCCTGACTGTGTTGTCTGGGAAGGGCTTTTTGCATGTCTGTCTCTACGGCAGCCAGACTGATTTCATTTAAGAGTACATGTGACATATACCAACATGTGGAAATCAGATCGGAGGACGGTGGGGTGCATGCTTAACATGTTCACGGCTTTGGGTTAAGTGTGCAGTCCCACTGAAATAAACGAAAGAACACACACACATACACACACACACACACACACACACACACACACACACACACACAAAACCAACAGAACAAAACAAAACAGTAAGACTAGAAATGCTAAAGTTCTTGCAGGTGTGGCCCTGCCATTGTAAAGAGAGATATCACAGGTAGGGGATGGATGCATTCCACCGCAATGGAATTGAATGCAGTGGAGTGAATGTTTGCCAGGGGCCCATAAACATCTAGCTTTCCTTCCTGTCTCAAAAGGAAGGATTTTCCTAAAGCTCATTGTGCTAAATTTTCTAGTTGGAAACATTTGTCAGAAATGAAAATAAGACTCCCTGTAACATTAAGTGATAAGCTTTATCTTTCATTTTGAAATCTGGAACTTGTCCTCCTCCTTCTCCTCCATATCCAAATAAGTAGTATGGCAGAATCAGAATGAAGACATTTCACTCACTTTGGTTATTGTATGGGTGTCCAGTTTGCAAAACTTTGTCATTTTTACTTTGGTCGGGGGGAAAGAATTTAGCTGTCTCAAATAATCAGATTTTTTCTTTCTTTCTTCCCTTCCTTCCTTCCTTCCTTCCTTCCTTCCTTTCTTTCTTTCTTTCTTTCTTTCTTTCTTTCTTTCTTTCTTTCTTTCTTTCTTTCTTTCTTTCTCTCTTTCTCTCTCTCTCTCTTTTCTTTATTTGTCTCTTTCTCTCCACTATTTGTCTGTGTTTCTTTCATGACAGAGCTTCTCTATGTATCCCTGGCTGGCCTAGAACTTGTTCTGTAGATCAGGCTAGCCTCAAACTAAGAGATTCATTTGCTTCAGGCTCCTAAGTGCTGGGACTAAAGGTATGTACTACCAGGTTTCTTGACAGCCAATGGGATGGTTTATATTTTTCCACTTTAACTTATTTTGTTAAAATAAGATAATATATAAGGATTTCTCCCCTTTCCCCTGGCTGTAGAATTGCTTCTGTAAACAGGAAAACACTATTAATGAGAACTAAAACCCAAAGAAAGACAGATCTCTTTTTACAGTTCTCAAACCAACAAACAGACCATCACGAACATTTGGGCTCTAAGTAATTTTTACTGTTGTAAGCATATGTGCAATTATTACATTCTGTATTTCTTTTTCTGATTGCAGAAAGTTAATTAGTAGAAGATGGTTTAAGAGTGCTTGTCTAAATAATAGTGCTTGTTATTTAGACTTTTAAAGAAAGGTTCTATCTAGTTTTGGAAGAGACTGCCTCCTAATACTTTTTGATAATATATTTGAATCAGATGGATTGAGTGCCCACAAACAAATATCTGTGGCATAATATCAGCTCATTAATTACTGACACATTCTTATTTATAGTCCAATTTGAATTTGGAATTATAAAATTTTCTAGAATTGTCAGATCATTGAACTTTGCCTTGAGGAGGTTCTGAACTTTAAAGCAATTATTTATCCTATGAATTTATTTCAAAGTATTAGTCAGTAGAAAGCATTATACCTATCAAATTTTATCTATCAAAAATTATATTTTAACAAATATTGTTTCTACTTGAAATAATATGATTTAACTTAGAAAAAAAAAGAACAAAAAGAAGAAGAACGTTGAATTGTAGGATGTAGTCAGTTTGGGCTGCTTTATTGAGTCAGATCAAACACAGGCTCCTTGCCCGGCAAAGTGGACATGCTAAGTTGGCTCCAGAGCTGATTTGTGGAGCCCATTATGGACTTCACAAAGTGTTCAAGGTTGCTTTTCTATTCACTCAGCCAGAATCAATAAATCTCTCACCTGGCTTCTCTGCTGTACGCGCCGTGCTGGTTAATCATGTATGTATGAAGGCATAGTACATTAGGCTTGGAGAGCTTTCTGATAAGAGCCAATTTTTAACCCCCACACTGTTGAAAACTGGAAACAAAGGAGAGCACTTCTGCCTACTCTTAAGGTGTGTTATCAACTAGGAACCACAAATAATTCTGCTGGCCAATTTCCAGAGCCAGAAATAAAGGCAGGGGAGAAGGGGAGAAAGCCATCTTCTAAAGTTGTTCTAAAGAATCACAACATCAAGAAAATCGTTAATAGAGAGACACAGGTGCCCAACAAGCAATGGGAAAACAGGTCCACAAATACAGACACAACTCCCTGCCTTGCATATGCACATGGAGATGCTTTCTAAAGACTGAGTGCTAAACCTCGTGTCTGTGTGGTAAGTGGAGAAGAGCTATAGTCAAGGAAAGTAGTCCCTTCCTCATTCTGCCTCTTTTCTCTGGATTATTCTATTTATATTATACTCTGAAATTAGAGGTTTTTATAAAGGAGAGTCATACCATGCACTTTGGAAGCTTGTAGGCAACTAAATTCTACCCAAGACCACTGAGGACGCTGTTTGGAGTGTCAACAATGGGTCCTCTGCCTTCCTAGGTCAGTTGCTTGTATGACTTTGGGACAACCTGCTTGCTTCTTCCTTTATGAAATAGAATGTACATATTATATGCCCTTTTTGTTGTTTTCTGGTTTTGTTTTGTTTTTATTTGTTTGTTTTGTTTTGTTTGGGGGTTGTTTGTTTGTTTACTTGGTTTTGTTATGCTATGCTTTTGGTTTTTCAAGACAGAGTTTCTCTGTGTAGCCCTGGCCAGCTGTCCTGGAACTCACCCTGTGACCAGGCTGGCCTCGAACTCAGAGATCTGCCTGCTTCTGCACAGCTCTACAGCTATCTTTAATTGAAATTACAATTTAATGATGGCAAGTCATTTTTATTTTAACAATAAGTTTAGAGATTTATTTGATTACTATTTTATTTTTTAATGTGTGAAGGTGTTTTGTCTGCCTGTATGTCTGTGTGCTGTGTAAGTGCGTAATGTCATCAGATGCCCTGGAACTAGAGTTACAGACGGTTAGGAACTGCCATGTGGGTGCTAAGAATTGAATCTGAGTCCTCTGGAAGGGCAGAAAGTGTTTTTAAGCACTGAGCCATCTTCACGTATTATAGAGTTCATTTTAACGTGTGCAGTTCAGTAGTTTCCACTATACCCACGTATGTATATCTATAACCACCATTAAGTATTAAAATATTTAATCATCTGTCAAAGAAACTTATAGTCACTCTTATTTACCCTAGACCTGACCCTAAGAAATGTTAAACCAACTTCTGTCCCCCAGTTTTGTCTATATTTAACCCTGCACATAAATAAATACCTGATTTTGGTGAGTGCATTCTCTCAATGCAGTGTTTTCAAGGCTCATATATGTTGGAACAACACTTCATTTTGTCAATAGTTCAATAACCTTCCTTTGTATGAATATAGCACATCTTATTTGCCACTCATCAAAGGATACTACATAAAATGGGCTTCCATTGCTGAGCCCCTATCTCAGCTTTCACACCCTTCATTCTCTGCCCATTTGACAGAATCTCCTAGCTCCTCCCCTCTCAGCCAGGGCAGTAGCTTTCTGTCTTCTATCTCTGTGAATGAGATTACCCTATTTTAGCAGAATTACATAGTATTTGCTCTTTATGAATGGCTAGTTTCACTTAGCACAGTAACCTCAAGACTCATGGACACTGCAGCAGCATCAAAATTTCTCTCCTTTGTAGGCTGAATAGTATTCCTTTGTATAAAGAAACCCCACTGAGTTAAATGTCATTATGGTTCAGGTAGGAATCCAACTTTATTATTTCACATACGCAAATACAGTTCTTTGAATGTCATCTGTGGCCCTCTAATCCCAAATGCAGAGAAGTACTGGGATTTAAATTCCTTTATTATTTCAAACTCTTAAATGTCAGAAAAGAAGAATCGAAATGCTGTTGTAAAAGATTTGTTTTAGAGGTGACCATAAGTCCTCAAGATAAACAAAAAACAGAAAAGCAAACAAAACCATGTAGTATCGTGAGGATCTTTTTTTATGCTTTATAGTTTTTTCTATTTTTTTATTTTACAATAAAAATGTAGATTGCCACAGCACATGGACCCTAAAAGAATCTGTAACTTAGAAGAACCTTTATTTATCATGATCATTGTTGTGATCATAAAAAGAGAAAGAGCTATAAGAATATGTTCTGGCGAGGTATGGGGGAAGGGGTGCCTCGGCATGGGCCCACCGAGGCACTCCCTTCCCGCTGAGGGACCAGA
The DNA here is from genome assembly GCA_019843815.1 of Montemys delectorum. NCBI lineage: Eukaryota > Metazoa > Chordata > Mammalia > Rodentia > Muridae > Montemys > Montemys delectorum. Next base: position 19,571 of record JADRCD010235260.1, read on the forward strand.
CACACACTATAGTATAGTATAGAGTAGAGTTTATTCAGGGCATGGGGAAGGGAGTTAAGAGGGTAGCAGAGGCAGAGAAAGGCAGAGAGAAGGAGAGAGTAGAGAAGTAGGTGCTGGCCATGACCACGTGTAAAGAGGGGGGAAGGGAATGGGGAGAGAGGGGGACCAAGGGGCAAGAGGCAAGGGGAAGAAGCAGGAGTAAGAGAGAGAGAAGGGGGCAAGCAGCCCCTTTTATAGGCCAGGCCTACCTGGCTATTACTAGGTAACCACGGGGAGGAGCATACCTGGCTGCTGCCAGGGATCTGTGGGGGTGGAGTTTAGACAGAAGGCTAACAATCATTACCAGCACTCAACTATAGTGACTTTCATAAAGCACCAATGATCATATTAAAAAAAAAAAAAATTGTGAAAATCACTGTGCATCTGAGTTGCCAATAGGTGGCACTAGCCATTAAGTCAGTATTACATTTGCTTATACAGTGTCCTGAGATTAATTAATGATAAAACATCTCCCACTGAAAAGACAAACCACCTTCAGGTAAGACACAGATGAGAGGGGTAAGATGACCCCATTTCTGTCCTCCCGATGCAGTTAGATTCAAATTGGTGCTCCTCAAAGGCAGGTAAGCTGATTGCACCAGAGACATGGTTACAGATTTGAGTTGTCCAAACATTCAAGAGAGGAGCCTTGGTCCCGTCCATGTTGTCTCTGGGGATCACAGAACACTATCACCTCCCCCTCTTGGATCTACCTTTAAAAAAATATCAGAGAAAAGTAGAGGATTATTTAATATTTTCTTTAATTCTTGCAAGAAGGTAGATGGACTTTCAGAAATGGAGGGTCTACTGGCTCCAGACAGGCTGTTGCCAACAAAACATAAAGGATTAATCATGAGAAAGAATTTCATAACTTGTGTGCACCTCCTGTATTACTGCCATGGGTATCGATCAGTCTCACTGTCTGGGAGATGAGGTTATATAAATGAAATGTGGTATGTGTGTGTGCCTGTGCTTGTGCTTGTGTGTGTGTGTGTGTGTGTGTGTGTGTGTGTGTGTGTGTGTGTGTACACAATTGATTATTATACTGAGAACTTGGATAATTCCAAAGTTGATGTACTTTTGCAACACACACTATATGTTAGAGTAATACCATATATTGAACATAATTACTCTGCTTCATTTTTGTGACGTCATACTACAGATGGTAGTTAGGCAAATAAACACCATGGCATTATTTAATATTTAATAAGCAAAGAAACAAAGAGAATTTGGAAGACAAAATTAGAACTTGTAATAATATAATTTTTCATATTAGTTCAAACTGAAATGGTTTCATGTTACATGGAAAACCTTAATGTGTGTCTTTGGTACCATGCATTTAAACTGGTGGATGGTGAATGCTAACATGTACAACAAGAACCATGAGGATGAATGACTGTTCTTTCTTAGCACTGGCAATATCTAGAAAACCTCCTACTAACTCTGCGCAGAACTGAGCGCTCACTCCTCAGTGATGTTGCAGAGTGACTGAGATGTCTACAGGAATTCATTAAACATAGCCTAATTCAGTTGTCTTTCATAGTGTGAACAGTTTGGGGTTTTTAATCCATAAAGCCAATGCCCCTGTGTTTCCCAAACCATCTCATGTGTGCCTTCAACTCTTTATAGCTGAATAAACTTAGAATCGTATGAGAAATGTCCTAGTGCATGGGGCCCAATATGGAACATAGCGATAAACGAAACCTCGCCTTGTTCTTACAGTCAGTTTTGTGAATGTGGATTGCAGGACTAAAACTTGCAGGCTTTTCAAAGCAGAGACAACTTTCTTCAACTACCTTTCAGGGTCTGCTGTGACAGATCGATATTGCTGTCCTTTCCTGTCCACCTAAGTGCAGTTTCTCCACAAGTGCCACTGCTTCCTCACCTTTGAAACAATATTAGGGAGATCATCCTATGACAGAAAGTTCACTGGCATTTAATGTCCCTAAATCGGAGAAAACATGGATATGATAAGAAAAAATGTTTTACATAAATCCAATAAAGAAATTATCTTCAGAAATCCTCCCCCTCAGTCAGCAAAATATGGGTTTCATGTTTCAGATTAACTCAATTCCAGGCAAACACATGAGCTAACTTGCTTTAAAATGTACCCTGAGTTCACTTGCAGTCATATTTAGCAACTCATTGAGCATCCATTGGATGAAAAGTGAAGTTTGACTCCTACCCTGCTCTGGTCAGAACTGTGGTGAGATCAAGTGCATCTGCTTGAAGAACTTAAGACACAGGCATTGATTGGCATTGGTCTTGAGTCTCCCCTTGGATTTCACACAGTGACAGAACTTCCTCATCGATTCTAAAGCAGAGTTCATAGAAATTTGGAAAACTCAAATATGTCCTTGGAATATGTATGGATTTTTTTTTTAATAATTTTATAGTTTTAGGCATATGGGTTAAAAATCAGCACAGATGTTGTCTTGGTCACAACGGCGCTTATGTGACCTTCTTGGCTTTGTGTTTGCACACCATGGCCCCAGCTAAACCACTTTAACAGTCAAAAGATCATGAAAAGGAAGGATGGTTAGCTAACGTTACCAAGCATCAGGAACTTCACTCTTCAAATAGCTAGAAAGTACTGTATCAGTAATAAGCACACCAGATGGCTTACTATTTACAATGAAGTATGTTAAATAGCTCTGTTTGAACGCGGTGGGGATGAGTACCCAGGGCCTCACACATTAGGCAAGTGAGCTTCATTTCCATTCCTTGAATATTTTTGTTTTGTTTTGTGTTTTGACACTTGAATCCTAGCCATGTCTTGACCTCAACCGGCCAAAGTGGACCTTGAACTGCTGATCATCCAGCCTCCACACCCTGAGTACTCCATGGACCACTGGGCCTGGTTCAGAAGTACTGAAGATTAAACCCAGGGCTTCGAGCATACGGCAACACTTAACAACTAAATGACATCTCCAGCCTCCAGGAACAGGTTTTGTTAGTGAAGGGAACGCTCTCCGCACACTAATGAGTGTACCTCTGGCACATGCATGAACAAGTCACAAGGGCTTTGTGTTGCTATTGGATTACTGCTTTGAGATCAGTCTTGCTGTGCAGCCCAGGCTGGCTTTCAAGCCTGAGATCCTCTTGTCTGAGGCCCCAGAATTCAGCCACATGCCAACATAACTGGCCAATTCAAGATCCAAATTCCTATTTCAAATTCTTTGGGGCCTATTACAAAAACAATGAACTGCACATTCATATCTTGGAGAGGTCTGGTACAGTACCCTGTAAGCAGACATTGAAATGTGAGAATAAATGTGAATCTTTTCACTATAAAAGTAAACAAAGTGGAAAAGAGACCTTAACATTCATTGTATCCCTGTCTGATAAGTTGTAAAATTGTTGTGCTTTTCAGGCCTGGATTGTTGTTTGTTTTAGAACTCAACTTGAGGGATCATGGACCTTACTGGATGATTCATTCAGTCCACATCTGAAGTAGAATGTTATATGAATGCTCTTTGGAGTGTAGAGAGGAAGGCTTTTCATAGCAAGTTGGAATAGAAGGTATGACTTTTCATTTTCTTGTAATGTGCTTATGCATTTGGCAGGACTTAGCCCAAGAGGTATGAGCCTAGCTGAGGGAAAGGATACAGCTCCCACCTACTGCCAGTCAATAGAAGCTACTGATGTTTAGGGACAGGGTGACCCTAGACTTCAGGTAAGTAGGCTCATGCAGATGAACAAAGTTCCAAGCTTGTTACTCGGGGAGAACTGTGACACTGTGGAAGTCATAGCACATTGAATTTTGAAAAAGCAGTGTCTAGACTAGAATAGCAGATTCTGAGTAGCCACAAATCCAGTTAGGCTGGGATTTCCCTATAGTTTTAGAATCTAGAATTATAGGTAAGGAATAATGGACTTGTGCATTTCTCCCATTAGCTAGTTATATTCCTCAGGATTCAGTCCTCTGTGAACTGTGAAGTGATTTATCTACATACAGTACCTCCACTTTTAGGAATGTTGCTATCTAGTAAGATCCTGACAAGACGACAAGGAGCCAGAGCCATGCAGAACAGAGAAGTAAGTACTGAGTGTCAGGTGGGCTATTTGCTATGTTGAGTGTCTCTCAGCCATCCAAATGGGAATACCTTGCACTAGACAGTTAATCACAGCTGCAAATGATCCAGCAATCAGAAAGCTGCTGATTAAAGATGTGCCCAGAATTCTAGACCTTACAATGTTATCAAGAGCATCAATCCCAGCTACTCTGGAAATGACTTCGCTCACCCCTGTCTAATAACATTTGACTTGATCTGTGAGCTCCACAAGCTTCAGTGTCCCATCCTGTCCTCCTCTGCTCTCCATAACTTTCAGTCTCCATAACTCATGAGTGCATGAACTTGTTCAGTTTGGATTAAATATCCAGGGAGAGAGGACTACTTCATGTTCTCTTGGAGCACAGGCTGCTTACTTAGGTCTTTGAATAACTAATAATTTTAGTACTTGGTGTAGTAGTTTATGACTTTGGTTACAGTTGTGAGAGGAAATCATGCCAGTTTTCAGTGAACGATGTAATAAAGTGGCCCCTGTTATAAAGTGGGGACATTTAGGATCCTGACTTAGCAAGAATGATGAGGTAAGGCATCAGAAAAATGCTCCCTCAATTAGTTTGTTATAATGGTCATTTTATGGCTTAACAATACAGCCAAAGTCATTTTCTGTTTTTAAACAGTGTTTTTTGGTTACTTTTATGTGTATGGCTATTTTGCCTGCATATATACCACATGTATGCAGTATCTGTGAAGGTCAGAATAGAGTGTCAGATCCCCTGGAGCTAGGGTTACAGATGATTACAAGTCATTATGTGGGTGCTGGGAATTGAGCCCTGGTCCTCTGGAAGAGTAGCCAGTATTCTTAACTGCTGAGCCAACCCTTCAGCCCCGAGAACAATGACTTTGACATAAAGAGTGGTTTAGCTTGGCTGGTGTCCTGAGCAGACCTTGGGCACAAACACTGCAGCCAGTCCCACAACACCCAGAGGAAGCTCCACTCCTAGGCGCTCTGACACTCTCAGGATCAGAGGTGAGGAGGACCCAACATCTGTCCCTACACAGGGAGTAACTGGGACCTGCGGGACCAGGCGCACAGGAACTCCACCAGCCCAGTGGCTCAGGTTCCTTCCAGTCTGTCTGGGCTGGTGTCCTGAGCAGACCTTGGGCGCAAGCTCTGCAGACAGTCCCACAACACCCAGAGGAAGCTGTTGCACTACCAGGTGCTCTAACAAGCCCAGGGTCACAGGATCCCAGAATCACAGGGTCACAGAGACAGCCTGACTCTGAGGAGTTCTGATGCAACCATGATCACAGGAAAGACAGGCTCCAGTCAGATTTAGCAAGGGCAGGTATCACTAGAGATAACCAGATGTTAGGGGACAAGCATAAGAAAATAAACAACACAAGCCAAGGTTACTTGGCATCATCAGAATCCAATTCTCCCACCATAACAAGTCCTGGTCACACCATCACACCAGAAAAGCAAGATTCAGATATAAAATCACTTATCATGATGATGATACAGTACCTTAACAAAGACATAAATAGCACCCTCAAAGAAATACAGGAGAACACAGGTAAACAGCTAGAAGCTCTTAAAGAGGAAACACAAAAATCCCTTAAAGAACCACAGGAAAACACAATCAAAAAGGTGAAGGAAATGAGCAAAACCATCCAGAATCTAAAAATTGAAATAGAAACAATAAAGAAATCAGAAAGAGAGACAACCCTGGCGATACAAAATCTAGGAAAGAAATCAGGAGTCATAGATGCAAGTATCACCAACAGAATACAAGAGATAGAAGACAGAATCTCAGGGGCAGAAGACACCATAGAAAACATTGACACAACAGTCAAAGAAAATGCAAAAAGCAAAAAGCTCCTAACCCAAAACATCCAGGAACTCCAGGATGCAATGAGAAGATCAAACCTAAGGATAATAGGTATAGAAGAGAGTGAAGATTCCCAATGTAATGGACCGATAAATATCTTTAACAAAATTGTAGAAGAAAACTTCCCTAACCTAAAGAAAGAGATGCCCATGAACATACAAGAAGCCTATAGAACTCCAAATAGACTGGATCAGAAAAGAAATTCCTCCCATCACATAATAATCAAAACACCAAATGCACTAAACAAAGAAAGAATTTTAAAAGCAGTAAGGGAAAAAGGTCAAGTAACATATAAAGGCGGGCCTATCAGAATTACGGCAGACTTCTCACCAGAGACTATGAAAGTTAGAAGATCCTGGGCAGATGTCATACAGACCCTATAAGAACACAAATTCCAGCCCAGGCTACTATACTCAGCAAAACTCTCAATTACCATAGATGGAGAAAACAAGATATTTCATGACAAAACAAAATTTACACAATATCTTTCCACAAATCCAGCCCTACAAAGGATAATAGATGAAAAATATCAACATAAGGAACAAAACTACACCCCAGAAGAAGCAAGAAGGTAATCTTTCAACAAATCCACACAAATCTAATTCCACCTCTTACAACAAAAATGACACGAAGTGACAATTACCTTTTCTTAATATCTTAATATGAAAATTAATATTACCAACATATCCTAAGCAATTGAAATCCAAAAATATGAGGAATTAGAAATTTGTTGATTGTCATCCAATGATCTCTAATTTGGTAATTAGAGAAATAGGTCCAATATTGTACAATCTATATATACTTTCAGCTTGTTGGTGACAATGTCTTGATGTGTACAAGATAAGGGTCTTGAAATCTTGCTGCTCCTATCTCAGCCTTTTTGTTAGTAGTACTGTTTATTTCATGTTATTACACTATACTATGGTTTTCAGAACAGCTTATATATTTCAAAAGTGTTTATATACCCAAGGGAGACATAAACAATTAACTTGGGAGGTGGATTGTAGGAAAGGGAACAACAAAGAGTGAGACTGAATGCTTTGCTTGACATTTGTAGCTCTTGTATCAAGTTTGAAGACGAGGACTTTACAAGTTACTCTTTCTCTGAGATGAATACTTTTCCAAATTATCACAGCCAATGAACCAGATTCTTACCCACACCTTATGTCTGTGCCACCCTCCAAGCAGAACCATTGTTCATTGAAACAGTTGGTGAATGACTTTATGGTTAGACCATCTTAATACACACACCATTTCTTAAATGAATGTAACCTGTTCTCTGTGGGCTGAAAATAAAGTCACTCACTCAAGTCAAATAGCTTTGACCATAGCAGGAAGTATGTATCCAAAAATCGTGTGTACAATTCATTCCTTGGCGCAGCAGAACTGTCAACTCTCAGCTTAGTTACGATGGAGGTAAAATCCTTCGGTGATTTGAGGGTCATTGAAGTACAGCCTTATTACAATGAAATACAATGTCTAAAAATTGTTCTTATTTTAGGCTTGTACCACAGAAAGGGCCAATATTTTAAACTCTACTAAATACAAAACAAAACAAACAAAAAGACTTTATATATTTATGTTCATTTAAGAAAATACTAGTAGTGATGTATTATTTTGAAATATACAGTTAATATGTTTGGAGTTATTTGAAATTTATACTGAGAAAAACGTATGTATTTTCAGTATTGCTGTAGACAAGCATCTACATAACACTGTTAAATTGATTGTTTTATATCAAACAACTTTTATAATACTCATTTTTATTGTTATAATATTTTATAAATTTTAAGGAATGTGACAAAAAAGATATTGTAGGTATTCAAGAGGGGGTCTCTGGGAGGAGTTGGCTTACAAAAGGGAAACAAGAATGTGATTTAATTCTATTTACTTAAAAATATATTTTTAGATGTTAACAAATTCAGACAAATTGAATTCATATAACTTCTTTCATCATAATGCAATAAAAGTTAAAAAAAAAAAAAAGAATGGTTTAAGCCAAATTTAAATTCAGGACTTAGGGAAATTAAATTTTATCTAGAGAAAAGTCAACATATTTTTAGAGGATTTAGTAGGTAGATACATGAAATGGTTACACTAGTGTTCTTAATATAATTGTTTTAATTACTTTTTCCGTGGGCCTAGGAATGGTTTTTCCTTCAGTATGATTCACTGATAGAAGACATAAATCAATTACTGACCACTAAGATGACTCTTTATAACATGAAAATCATAAATGTCATGCTTTTCTTATATATAAGCATAAAGGTAGCTACATATATTTAAAACAAAAAAAATTTAGTCATTTTTTAAGGGAAAAAAGAAAAAATTCACTATGACTGTGACTGCTTTCTGTAAAAATAGTTTTTAGTTGTTTCTGAAGTTCACAAGTTTTAATCAAAATGTTTTGATTGGTTTCCATACAGACACTGGCACAATGTGCATTATACAACACACACCATTTGGACTACAAGACTAGAATATGAAGACCTGTGTTGTCTGTGAGAATTCCTTGGCAATGGGGACTCATCTTGTAGCCAACCAATCCCAAGAAGATGCAAGTCATTTCAGACAGACATATTCTTATCCAGCACTGGATTATATCTAGAGGAAACAAGAAAGACTTCTGACATCAGAAAACACCTATTTCAGATGCTTTAGAGCATCCCTGTAGTTACCAACAGGCAGCTGTGCATCCGTGGAGCCTGCTTCGCAGGAGTAGAAGGAATGCCAGCTGCGAACAAATCCAAAGGAAGTAGGGATAGACACTTCCAAATGCTTTTCTTTTTTTCTGCATGCTACTAATGGACCTTGATATTTTTAGCTGGTTTCAGAAAAAAAAAAAAACTCTAAAACTGAATTTTCAGTTTCTCATTCCCTTAAAAATGGATTTTAGATATTTAAAACAAAACAGTAATGGTCAAATTCCAAAGCCACCCCAGACTCTTTTCTGAGTACCTAGAATTTGTTTAACAGCACATCAAATACCTAAAATTTATTATTTCAAAAACATAATTAATAATTAATACATCTTAAAAACATGACAGATAACAAATGAACTTAGAACATTGCAGAATATAATGTAACTTTTAAAAAATAAATTTCATTTCTCTAAAACATTAATCCTTAAAAGAAATTAGAAAACTTCTACTACAAGATCACAGTATCAATCATAGAAAACATTTACAATTAAATTGAATAAATATGTGAATATAGAGTGGAGACTATAAGAAATTGCTTTCTAGAGATGGTTAAACAAGGTCTTTTAATAGTGTAAGATGGAAATATTCTTCAAAGGGATCTACGAATTTAACATGAACCTCATCATAGTTAATACTTCTTGTCAACTTTACAAATCTGAGAGATAGGTTTCTGGACATGTTTGTGGACAGCCATCTTGGTTGCATTAATCCATATGGAAAGAATTCATTGTTCCCAGGAGCATTCTGGGGGCAGGGATTCTGTGCTGCACACAATGGAGAACACTGGCAAGTGAGCACTCCTCCCTCTTTGCCTCCAGACAGTGGATGAGAGGTGACTAGCCTCTTCATGCTCCTGCCACATACTTCTCTGCTATGAAGGACTGTACTAGGAGTTGTGAGCCAGAAGAAACCTCTTCTCTCTTAGTTGCTTGTCAGAGTATTTTATCACAGCAACAGAAATAGAAACTAAAACATTCCCCTAAAATCTCAGCTAATTTATTTATACAAGTGTACAAGCAGAACCTAAAACTTATATGCAAATTCATAAAATGTAGACAAGCCAAAACAATCTTAGGAACAATGAACAAAGTTGGAAGTTTTACACTTGAATTTCAACACTTCCAGAATTTACTAAACAGATACTGAAACAAGGACTGAAGTAGCATAGACAAGAGAAAGACATATATTTTTAGTTGGTTTTTGTTTGTTTGTTTTAACTTAAGGATGCTGAGACAATGCCATGAGAAATCATCCCTTCTTAGCCAAATGAGGAATATCCTAATTTTTACATAAAAATCCATGTGCAGCAGACATGTCTGTAATCCTAGTGCTGAGGATGCAGAGATGGAAAGATGCCCTGAACTCACTGGCTTCCCAACCTGGCTGAATTAGTGAGCTCCAGGTTCAATGAAAGACCCTGCCTCAAAAACTAAAGTGGAGAGCAGCAGAGGAGGGCCCTGGATGTGGACTTCTGGTTTCTGTGCTCACATATGCACACACACACACACACACACACACACACACACACAAATGCATACACCACAAAAGATATTTATACAGAGAAGATATAGGAATGATCAAAACACATGAAAAAATCCTCATCCATACAACTCCCAGGGAAATGCAAATCAAAACCATAATGAAGTAGATTTCACATTCATTAAAATGGCTCTCTCTTTTTTATTAGATATTTTCTTTATTTACATTTCAAATGTTCTCCCCTTTCCTACTTTCCCCTCTGGAAAAAAAAAAAAAAAAACCTCTATTCCCTACCCTCTCCCCCTGCTTACCAACCCACCTTCTCCTATTTCCTGGCCCTGGCATTCCCCTACACAGGGGCATAGAGCCTTCACAGGACCAAGGATCTCTCTTCCCATTGATGACTGACTAGGCTGTTCTCTGCTACATATGCTGCTGGAGCCATTGGTCCCACCATGTGTACTCTTTGGATGGTGGTTTAGTTTTTGGGAGCTCTGAGGGTACTAGTTAGTTCATATTGTTGTTCCTCCTATAGGACTGCAAACCCCTTCAGCTCCTTGGGTCCTTTCTCTAGCTCCTTCATTGGGGACCCTGTTCTCAGTCCAATGGATGGCTGTGAGCCTCTACTTCTGTATTAGTTGGGCACTATCAGAGCCTCTCAGGAGACAGCTATATCAGGTTCTTGCCAACCAGTACTTGCTGGTATCCACAATAGTGTCTGGGTTTGGTGACTGTATATGGGAAGGATTTCCAGGTGGAGCAATCTCTGGATTGTCCTTCTTTCAGTCTCTGCTCCATACTTGTCTCTACAACTCCTTCCATGGTTATTTTGTTCCCCCTTCTAATAAGGAACAAAGTATCCACACTTTGGTCTTCTTTCTTCTTGAGCTTCATATGGTCAGTGAATTGTATCTTGGGTATTCTGAGCTTCTGGGTTAATATCCACTTATCAGTGAGTGCATGCCAGTGTGTTCTTTTGTGATTGGGTTACATCACTCAGAATGATATTCTCCAGACTCACCCATTTCCCTAAGAATTTCATAAATTCATTGCTTTTAATGGCTGAGTACATTTTGTAAATGTACCATATTTTCTGTATCCATTCCTCTGTTGAAGGACATCTGAGTTGTTTCTACCTTCTGGCTATTATAAATAAAGCTCCTGGGAACATAATGGAGCATGTGTCCTTATTACATTTTGGAACATCTTCTGGGTATATACCCAGGAGTGGTATAGCTGGGTCCTCTGGTAGTACTATGTCCAGTTCCCTGAGGAAGCACCAAACTGATTTCCAGAGTGGTTGTACCAGCTTGCAATCCCTCCAGCAATGAAGGAGTGTTCCTCTTTCTCCACATCCTCGCCAGCATCTACTGTCACCTGAGTTTTTGAATCTTAGCCATTGTGACTGATGTGAGGTGGAATCTCAGGGTTGCTTTGATTTGTATTTCCTTGCTGACTAAGGATGTTGAACATTTCTTTAGGTGCTTCTCAGCCATTTGATATTCCTCAGTTGAGAATTTTTTCCTTAGCTCTGTACCCCATTTTAATAGGGTTTATATATTTGTTTGAATAACTAGATTAATAGTCAAATACATAGGTTAATATTTGGTTCTCTGGAGTCTAGCTTCTTGAGTTCTTTGTATATATTGGTTATTAGCCCTCTGTCTGATACAGGATTGTTAAAGATCTTTTCCCAATCTGTTGGTTGCCATTTTGTCCTATTGACAGTGTCCTTTGCCTTACAGAAGCTTTGCAATTTTATGAGGTCCCATTTGTCAATTCTTGATCTTAGAGCATAAGCTATTGGAGTTCTGTTCAGGAAATTTTTCCCTGTGCCCAAGTGTCCGAGGCTTTTCCCTACTTTCTTTTCTATTAGTTTTAGTGTATCTGGTTTATGTGGAGGTTAAAATGGCTCTCTTATCAAAACAATAGTCCATAACAAGAGTGACTAAGGCTGGCCGGGGGGGAGGGGCAGTCATCAAAAATCATTGACAAAATTGTAAAATAAAAGTCCTTCCATGTAGGTCATGTAGAATTACCATATAACTCAACAGTCCTGTCCAAAGATACATAACCAGAGAACTAAAATATACATCTAAACCTGAACCATATTTGCAGACCACAATTCCTAATACTCAAAGGGTGGTAACAATCAAGGTGCCCATCAACTAGTTAGAAAAACATGCAAGAGCTACACAATGGAAATGATTTAGCCACAAAAATGGCTTGAAATACAAGGACCAGGTTTAACAAGGATTACACTTAAGGGGAACATGGTGAGTCCAGATACAACAACTGGCTGCCGATGGAAAATGGTCCATGTACTCCCCAGAAGAGAAAAATCTATGGAAGCAGAGTAGATTAGTCATTTCCAGAGGCCAGAGGATGGGACAGGGGGTTCCTGAGAAAGACTTTGGCTTTTGAGAGGTTCTGGAATTAGATAATAACGGTGGTTAGAAATTCTTGTGACCACACTGAATTGCACATTTTATAGGAATGAATTACATATATTGAGGCTGGTCATATACACACACATACACACACACACACACAGAGAGAGAGAGAGAGAGAGAGAGAGAGAGAGAGAGAGAGAGAGAGAGAGAGAGAGAGGTGGCCGGGTTGGTTGACTGGTCAACTCAGTTTCCTCCTAGGTCCAGATGCAGGGATTTGAGTTTGTCCAACATCTACTACCCCATCTATGATCTGTTAGAGCATTTATGATCTACTAGAGTGTGTAACAGCACCAGTCCTACAGATCCAAACCTGAAGGATCTCCATGACACAGGACAACAACAGAATATCAGAGAAGATCCAGTATAGATAGTGTAGCAGAAACCAGAGTTCTTGAAACAGAGCAAAGCCTCATTGCAATGAACATTATTAGCAAGAAAAGATGTGTGTACAAAAGGATATACTATGTGACACACCATAACACACTACAGCTTCCACAACAAGATTTTTTTTTTATTCTATCTTATTTTATTTTCTTTGTGGGGAGAGGTTGCAAGGGTGGAGGGCAGATATGAAGAGATAAGGAGATCAGTGGGATGAGGGTACATGATGTAAAGTTCATAAAGAGTCAATCAAAAGTTAAGGAAGAAAGAAAGAAAGAAAGAAAGAGAGAGAGAGAGAGAGAGAGAGAGAGAGAGAGAGAGAGAGAGAGAGAGGAAGGAAGGAAAGAAAGAAGGAAGGAAGGAAGGAAGGAAGGAAGGAAGGAAGGAAGGAAGGAAGGAAGGAAGGAAGGAAAGAAGGAAAATGCTCTTATAAGATGGGCTGTAGGCAAGCCTGTATGACATTTTCTTAGTTAGTGATTGATGAGGGAGGGCCCAGTCCATTGTCAATGGTTTCATCCCTGAGCTGGTGGTCCTGAGTTTTATAAGAAAGCAGGCTGAGCAAGCCATGAGGAGCAAGCCAGGAAGAGCAGCCTCTGCATCAGCTCCTGCCTTCAGGTTCCTGTCTTGCTTGAGTTCCTGCCCTCACTGTTTTTTGATGATGAACTATTATATGGAACAATAAATAAAATAAACTCTTTTCTCCCCAAGTTTCCTTTGTTCACGGTATTTTATCACAGCAATAGTAACACTAACCAAGACACATGGAAATTGCCTTTTAAATTAAATTGAAACAATTACTTGTCTTGTATTTCTGAGACTTTAGTTGTATTTAATGTACAAGAATGGGTGGATACAGCTTCTTGAGTTGGGACATTGAAAGATGTAGTCCCAGTGTCAGAAAGACTACAGTCTTTGAGGAATCCTCATCAAGTACATTGACAACTAGTAAGTAATGTATGTGGTATGAAGGGGTCAATAGAAGTCAGGTCACACCTATAAGATGTGGTTCCTGAAAATGAATCAAAGTTATTCAAGCAAAGCTATGGAAAAGAATTTCAGAAAAGGAGGTATTTGGTACATCATTCTTGCCCAGAGAGCAGAGACAGCTGTAGTCTTCAAAGGTCACGGAGAGGCCTGATCACTGAAGTTCCCAAGCTGCCACGGCAATAAAGTCTCCAGTTTGAAAGGCTGAAAATAAACAACCCTCAAAATGATTTGATTAAAGAACAAAGAGCTTGATTGTTTTGAAAAACATAGAGGAGAGCTGGTTGGAACCAACCTGGATTCAAGTGGTCTGTGTCCTCTCTGCCCATCTCTGGAAGGCTGGAAGTTGGTTGTGGCCACCAGTTGCTCCAGGCTTGTAGTCCACTGGCTTGCAAACCAGTAGATAGAGCTGTGTTCCTTGCCAGATTTCCACATGACTGATGTTTCACTGGGTGATTAGACCACAAGGCTAAGACAATATTTGTACAAGAGGAATTACATTTCCTCCTCTCCCAGCCCTAGCCAAACCAGAAGGATGCAGAAGGATGGCACATCTCAAATAAAAGGAGGCAGGCTGCCCCCATGCATGACTAGCACAGTAATCTAGAGATGCCTAGATAATCAAGGGATGATGCCTCGTGGAGACATTGATATTGGGCAGTAAGTGGTACCAAGAGGAAGGTCACTGATCTGGAAGCTCTTAGGCTAATCCAGGAAACGTTATGATTGCTAACATTAGATAGTATCAAGACAAATGAAGAATAATGAACAAACCTGAGTGATGGGAATGGCAGAGTTTAAAAGCTGAAGGTGGGGAAGAGTGCTCCCGTGAGAGGAGGGCTCAGCCCCACATCAGGTTGAAGGTAACCTAATGAAGAGACCCATTTGCCAAGGTCCAGAGAATAAGAACGGCTGTGGGATAATTTACATATTAAGGGTCCTTTATAATATGAACTGTTTGAAACTAGATGTATTTCAGATCCCAAACTTTTTTTTTTTTTTTTTATATTAGGTATTTTCTTCATTCACATGTACACTTTCCCTCTCCCATTTTCCCCTCCAAAACAAACAAACAAACAAACA
>JADRCD010235260.1:39593-56342 GCA_019843815.1 Montemys delectorum
TAAACAAAGAATTCTCTACTGATGAACACCAAATGGCTGAGAAACACTTAAAGAAATGTTCAACATCCCTAGTCATCAGGGAAATGCAAATCAAAACAACTCTGAGATTCCACCTCACACCAGTCAGAATGGCTAGGATAAAAGACTCAGGTGACAGCAGATGCTGGAGAGGCTGCGGAGAAATAGGAACACTCCTTCATTGCTGGTGGGATTGCAAACTGGTACAACCACTCTGGAAATCAGTGTGGCAATTCCTCCGGAAATTGGACATAGTTTTACCAGAGGACCCAGCCATACCACTCCTGGGCATATACTCAGATCCCAAACTTTTAAATACTGGCGTATATACAGTAAGCTGTGTTTTATATGACCAGTAATTTTAAAAACAAACTGCATATACATAGTACCACATATATACGTATATACACGCATGTAGCTGGAGGTAATTTTATATAGTAACTGCAACCTATCACATTCGGGATCATATGTGGAATATTCCAGTTGTGACCTCTTGTTAGTGTTCAGCAAGCTTTGAATTATGAAATATTTGAACTTTGGATCCTCAGACTAAGGATGCTCAGACTGCACCTGTGCGGTATCTACTGAGCGCCTAGCTGTAGCTCCTAGTTTAAAGCTCACAAGACCAGAGTGGGCATTCCCGTCAGCAAGCACACACTCGTTTCAAAATGGTTCCTGCTAAGTGAAGAGATGGGATGATGGAGAAGAACTATCCCCAATTCTCTTAAGAGACTGTAAGTTCTAAGAGACTAAGAGTGTATGTATTCACAACGGGCAGCGGTGGAGCAGAAGTACAGATGGCCTCTCTGCCCTGACTACCCTAGAGTTATTTCGGAAAGGTGGCCTTGCTCAGGGTGAGATTCAGAACTGCTTTGTAGAATGAGATAGAGTCAAAATGTTTTAAGATGGTGAGGATAATCAAACAAGCTGAATCATAATGGTATCTGGAATCTATGCTCTTATGAAACTTCCTTACCCCCAAAGACTGGGTAGATTGCATGGTGTAGGAACTGGAAACTATGACCAGCCAGCATGTGTTCTGTCTCTACCAGGAGACAGGGCAAAGGATCTAGAGACAGCTCACAGCAGTAACGCCTAACATTTTGTACCTCAGGAATGTTACGTGCTTACTACCAAGTCGTTGTAAGAGCCAGACAAAGCTCTACTGGACTTCTTCACAGTCCCCCAAAGGGGAGTCACTCCTAAAGCTTCCCCACAAAGAAAGACCTGGTGTCACCCTGCAGACTTGCATGTAAAAAGTCAAGAAAAGGTAAAAGGGGAGAAGCTGGTTCTGGGTTAGCAAATAGGCTGGACAATCGTTCACCAAAGTCTGCGTGGATCCATTGCAGAGGGACGTGCGAGGGAGTCAGAAAAGGCCACGGGACACCAGGACACTTCAGATTGTGTAGCAGAAGCTCTCTGCAGATGGCCAAGCAAGGGGCAACTAGCCTTGTTTCCTTCTACACAAAGGTAGAAAAAGCCTGGGATAATCTTGAAGGCAGAAACGAACAAACAAACAAACAAACAAAACGCCAGCTTTGTTTAGGACTGAAGACTGCCCAGAAAATACTGACAAGTTCTAACTGCACTGTGAGGAAATGAAAAACAGGAGATGACATGTTCTGCTGGGAGGATGGGAAGGATTGCTTATGTACTTCCATAAGCAATTATAACATCATTAAGGAAATATGAGAAAGTCATTACCATTGCATAAATACCTGCTAATCTGTGGTTTTGGACATCCTTCAACTGAATTCAGTAGTTAATGTATGGTTTTTCAAATTATACAGAAATCATATTTTTGTTTTGCTAGTTCCTCTTGAGTTTAAGTTGGTGATTTCCTTAAGCATTCCATTTCTAAATTACATTTAAGGTAACACATGTCATACTGGCATTCTCACCCCTAGTGGGATTACACAGTCTCAGCCCTCGTAATGAGTGTGATGTTTTGTCAGTATGTATTTGAGTAGTCAACCAGCTGCATAGAGAATATGCATCGCATGCCTACAAATAAGGAAACAGGAAACTTCCTTTCGTTGGTCAGCCTGTATGCCTATTCTCTGTGGGGACCCACTGGGTAGTGAGCAAATCACTCTGTTCTATGTATAGCCTTGTTGATTAGCATACTTCTCTAAAAGTGCCACACCCATAGTTTGTTAGAAACAGCCAGCATTAGCAAACAACGCATCTAATTGCCCTGAATGTTGCACTGGGAGGTGACGAGAACAGGAAGGACTTTGGAGAGTTTTGAGAATTCTTGAATTTGGAGGTTTTTTTCTCAAATTGATTCTGAGGTTGAACTTCCCTCAGGTTTAGTCAGTAGAGGCTGGAATGCTAATGGAATTACTATAGGAATAACTCCTTCCTCTTGTTTTTAGATAGCGGAGGTGCCATGTACTTGAGAAATTCTGGAGTTACATGAGCTAAGTCCTTACTCCTTGGTGACAATGTAGCCCATCTGTACATCCCTGAAACAAGGGGTCAGGACATGTCCTTGTGGAACTTCTTTGTGTTTTCAGACCTAGAGGAAATGATCCAGTAGATGACAATAGTCCTGCAGAATCTGACCTGGGATGGAGACATTACCAGTGAAGAGGCACGTCTTGCCCGTGCAGGAGCCCTCAGTAACCTTCTCGGGCATCGTGAAGCCTGGTATTCTTGTAGTACCTAAGGAACTTCTCCTTTGGCAGTTTCTCTTGGTAGAACCCACTTCTTGTTTTGAAAGACTGTGAACTGCTTTTGGGAAACATACGTGGTCTGAATGTCCACCATCTTCCTGAAAACCCGAGGAAAAATGTATTATTATTTTTTAATCTCAAGAATTTGGTTTCTTTATGAATTTTTTACAGTCATACAGAAACTACAATTTGATGGTATCTGAGTGACCTGTGACCTGATTAAAATCTGAAAAACAAGTAACCTCTAGAAATTGCTCATGAGAAGACTCTATGCTTCTTTGAGCGCTAATAACTTCATCTGACAAATTAGGTGCCAGCAAATTGTGTAAGGATCTTTATGGAACCGTTAACACATATATGTTTCCCGTGTGCCAAGCCCCGAGGCAAATGCTTAAGCTCACTTAATCATCACAATATTTCCATTGCAGAAACCAGAAAAGCCAAAACACTGCCCTAAGCCACACTGTTGTCTAAGTCTCCACTGGAAGAAGAAACCAGGGAGGATGAGGTCTGAGCTTTGCTCTTCAGTATGACATGGAATTGTGTCTGTGTGAGAATGCCCAGGTGTCTCTTCCTTTCATCAATTGTAAATACATATTATAGAGAGACTATTGCTGAGTAGTTCCTTCGGCCATAACAACCAGCATCACTTTTCTTAAAGCATACATGGCTTGACCTGAAGTATAAAGAAGGGATGAGACAGATATGAAAGACATCTGAAGTCAGGAAAGTGAGGTCCACCTGTACTCCTCTCTGGATGAGCTGAATATATCTCTTTGGCCTTGAGGTATCAGGAGCTACATACAGGAGCCAGTCCAGATACCTTCTCTACATTCAGGCTGGCGGACTCAAAAATTTCATGGCATAATATTTGAGAGATTTAGACAGAGTATTAAAGCAGGTGGCAGGGAATAACGCTATTTTCTGCCCACAGAAGTTTCTATCTATCTCTCAGCTGGTGAAGAGTTGTGCAGAGCTAACAAAATCTTATTTCGGTGATAGAAACTTCTTGGTTCCAAATGCTCAAATGATAGTTTGATATTTAAGAAAAACTAGAAAACTAGATTTTTGGAGGGGAACCTGGGAAAGGAGAAATTTACATGTAAATAAAGAAAATATCTAATAGAAAAAAAAGAAAACTAGAGAGAAAGTAACAATTCAGACTTGAGCCTATCTAAACGAAAACAGGATATTCAACATCCTTAACAACACATGGGAGAGAACGTTGAACTGGGGGTTATTACAGCTTATGTCTTTGCAAAATGCACAGATTTTCTATGTTCTTTTGAATTTAAATTGATGGGATGTGGATTATGGAGAGGTGCAGCAACAATGCATGTCTTGCTTTTAAGTGTTATCCAAACTATCTTTTCGATTTCTTCATCCATTTTACTCAATATACGCTTCCATTTCTGGAAAAAGCTATCATAAAAATATGTTTGTAAGTTGTGTTCTGCTGGAAATCCTCAAGTGTAATTCTTTTGACATTTAGTGTGTATGTGTACATGTGTGCATGTGTGTGTGTGAGTGTATATGTGTGTGTGAGTGTGTGTGTGTATGTGTGTGTATGTGTGATGTGTGTATGTGTGTGTGCATGTGTGTGTGTGAGTGTATGTGTATGTGTGAGTGTATGTGTATGTGTGTGTATGTGTGATGTGTGTGTATGTGTGTGAGTGTGTGTGTGAGTGTATGTGGATGTGTGTGTAAGTGTGTATTGTGTGAGTGTGTGTATGTGAGTGTGTATGTGTGTATATGTGTGTGTGAGTGTGCATGTGTATGTGTGTGTGACTGTGTATGTGTGTGTGAGTGTGTGTATGTGTCCATGTGTGAGTGTGTATGTGTGTGTGAGTGCATGTGTGTGTGTGAGTGTGAGTATGCATGTGTATGTGAGTGTGTGTGTATGCATATGTGTGTGTGAGTGTGTGTGTATGCATGTGTATGTGAGTGTGTGTGTATGTGTGCATGTGTGAGTGTATGTGTGTGAGTGTGTATGTATGAGTGTGTGTGTAAGTGTGTGTGTGAGTGTGAGTGTGTATGTATGAGTGTGTGTGTGAGTATGTGTGAGTGTGTGTGTGTATGTGTGTGTGTGTAAGTGTGTATGTGTGTGTGTGTGTGTGTGTGTGTATGTGTGTGTATACATTCACATGAGCACACACATAGCTGTGTGTGGAGGTCAGAGGACAACCCAGTACTCAGGCCCCAAAGCACAAGCCACCACATAAAGCAGACTTCCATCTTTTGTGTTTTCTTTGAAAAGGAGTTCTTTCTGATCTCTGACATGAGTGAGAATTTGTTAGTTATTAAAATCCATAGAAATATCCCAGGTGAAGAAAACCAAGTATTGTAGAGAGGTCTACAGACATCTCAGCAATATTTGCAACCGAACCTGTCGTTATTGGAGTAGCTTTATCACGATTTGGTTATCAGTTGGATATCTTACTAAGATAGTACCTTTACCCTGAAACACATCTTCCTCTTCTAAAGTAGGGCCCAGGCCTTTTGACCTCCAAGCCCTTTCCAGGGAAGGCATAAATGGACATGTGCACTCGGCACACATGTTTTAGAAACAATGTCAGGGAGCCAGCTTGAGCTTGAATTCTGAAAAGAATTGGAAGCTGCGTGCTGCTTGGGTCCCCTCTCATTCCTGTATCTCCTTTCCCCCAGAACTCCTAATTGGTAACAAAGCCACCTTTCTTTGGTCCTGTTTCTGCACATCTCCCCCACATCTCTGGTGCTTTCTTCCCAGTTCTCTCATCTGATTTCCCCTTCTTCCCCAGGAACTCTTCATCCAGAGTCTCTTTTCTCCTCCTCTACATCTTGGTTCACACCGTTAATATACAAAAGAAAGCAAATGACAAGAGTTTAAGGAACAGCCTTCTGCTGTCTGTGAGAGGAAAATTTAATTTCAGCTGCATCGCTAGCATCTTTCTTTGATGATCTTTGTACTTTATGGTAGGGTGGGCTACCATCCTTTCTGTCTGAAATGGAGAGAGATGAAGGTCTACAGCTGACTCAGAGAGAAAGTGAAGGAACCCCCCTCCACCCAACTAATCAAATTGCATTCCTATCATAGGGTGTGGCTAGAGATAATCATTGAGCAGATAGTCCAATGCTCAAAATCCAGAGCAGAATTAGACAGGCAAACAAGTACCCAAAGTACAGTGAGATATGATAAAAACTGATCTGAACTGATTCTGGAGTTAGGGGGCAGGGAAGGCAAGAAAATAGCATTGTGCTGAGAGGGTGGAGGCCTCAGAAAGGAGCTGACCTTTAACAAGAGATTTGGAACAAACAAGGTGCGGTAAAGATACACAGGGTGCATCCTCTGACAGTGGGAGAACAGGCATTCCAAAACCATATGGTGAGGGCAAAGTCAAAGGCTTGTCTGAGAAACAGTGACTGTAAGCAGAGTGGGTGATACAGCTTGAAACAAGCCAACCAAAAGATTCCAAGCCTCTGCAGCTGGTTAGAGGTGTGGGTGTCATACTACAGGTCACAAGGGGGTACTGTAAGGGTTACAAATGCTCAAAGGGCAATGACAATTGTGTGGACTTGAACCGAAACTCTGGTAAGCAAGTACGAGGAAAATCAGAGGTGAGCTGATTAGCAGTCCAGGAAAAGGATGGGGTGAGCATTCATCAGAGAAGGGAAAGCCAGGAACAAACACCAGCCATGTCTGGAAGCTGCTGGGTTTCCAAGGTCCACTGCTTAGTAGGAGGAGGGACAGAGGAAAAAGAGACACCAAAGATAATTTGGCGAGCTTGTTTTCAAAAGCTATTGTCTCGAGTTTCCAAATAAATGCATAACAATGTCACTGAGGAAAACATGCGTGTAAGTCAAAGAGTGAATTTAGGAAGGGAGAGTTCATGTGTTCAGTTGGGCACTTTGCCTTCGGGACGATTGCCGGCTGTCAGTCTGCATTGGGAAATGGTGGCATAAAGCCCATGAAACAAAGCCACACTTGGAAATCATTGGGTATCTGTCATAGCTAGAGCCAAAGTCTTGAAGGTCCAGGGGACATGTGTAAGATAAAGGAGAAGAAAACCTAGGCTGGAGCCTTGACAGGGCAAGGAGCAAGCAGAAGACTTGGAAAGACATGAAAGTCGGAAGAGATACGGAGAGGGTTTACTGTCTTCACATCAAAGGGAGAAAGGTTTTTCAGGGAGGGAATGGACAACAATGTCAGAGGCTTAAGGGTGGTTGAATAAGATAAGGAATGTAAACGCAAGTAGGACTTTGAGATCTGGAATCTGTAGGTAATCCTAGCACAACCTTCAGGTAGGAGGCATGTGTGTTACGGAAAAGATGAGGTCAGGGTGACACCCCGGGGAGTCAATGGCTTCAGAGCCCTCTACACCCTAAAAACGACTGAGACCACCAAAGACTTTACTTATGTGTATCACAACTATTCATATTAATTACATTAGAAGGAAACAGAGTATGTTTTAAAATAGCTACTTACATGTTCATTTAATAATAAATCTGGGTGTGAAAAGGTGGCTCAAGAGTTAAGAACAAAACACGTACTGCTTTTGAAAACAGTTTTGTTTCCCAACTCTTACTTCACAGCTGTGTATAGCTGGAGTTCCAGAGGATCTTAGATTTCTGGGCTCCACAGGCACTCACATTCAACCACACACCTCCATAAACACACTTACATATACATAATTAAAAAATAATAACACCAAATCTGCATATAATAAAGTTCTTGATAATCTAGCCATAAGGACCTCAAAACAGATCTCCAGAGTGGAGAGGCGTTTGTAAGCCCAGTGTTGTCAAGGAAAGGCTAAGACGAGAGCACTGCTGAGTTTTGCTGACCACAAGCCTCTGTCCAGGTTCAACAAGAAACCTTGTCTTAAATGAGTAGAACAGAGTGTTTGGTAAAGAGGGATACCCTATGTCTCATCTGTGAGGGCGCAGAAAAGGGTGAACATCGGCCTGGGCGCGAGCATTGGCTCTGGGCTGAGGCCAGCTCGGCGGGCTCCTTGGGGGCTGCTCACTGCGCGGTCGTCTGTTGCCCCCACCGCCGCCACCGCCACCGCCGCCACCCCCACTCCGTGATGCCCACCGCCGCTTGCCCTGCCGCTGCCGCTGGGACCAGCTGTATGATTAGGCCACAAGCCTCAATGAGTAGACATTTTCCTCAGTTCTGTGGTGTTCTCGGTCACACATTTATGGAGTTTCTGAAGGGCAGTGGAGATTACTGCCAGGCACAGCACGACCTCTATTCAGACAAGTGAACTGTAGACATTCATTACTACTCCACAAAGAAGCCCCCATAAACGTGAATAACCCGGATACAGGCGTGTTGAATTGAGATCTGCAGAGCGTTTGACAAGAGCTCAGACCCGGATGGGGTAAACCTCAGTGCACTTCCTCTGTGTTGCCTCAGTATTCCTGAGTTGAAGAGTCACTGCTTCTTGTTAGGAGGTTCATTTCATTCCCGGTTCTCCCAATTCATACTCAAAGCACTGAGAATTTCAAGTGGAGTATACTGAATATTGAAGTAGATTTCAGGTTGTTTTTGGTTTTGTTTTGTTTTGTTTTTGTTTTTGTTTTGAATCATTTCTGTATTCAATTTTTTAATTCTTTCATAACCCTATTGGGTGTTTTTTAAACTAAATTAACATGGCTCGAATGAACCGCCCTGCTCCTGTGGAAGTCACATACAAGAACATGAGATTTCTTATTACAGTCCACCCAATGCGACCTTAAACAAATTCATAGAGGAACTTAAGAAGTATGGCGTTACCACGATAGTAAGAGTATGTGAAGTAACTTAGGACACTACTCTTGTGGAGAAAGAAGGCATTCATGTTCTTGACTGGCCTTTTGATGATGGTGCACCACCATCCAGCCAGATTGTTGATGACTGGTTAAGTCTTGTGAAGACTGAGTTTCGTAAAGAACCTGGTTGCTGTATTGCTGTCCGTTGTGTCGCAGGCCTTGGCAGAGCTCCGGTGCTTGTTGCCCTAGCATTAATTGAAGGTGGAATGAAATATGACGATGCAGTTCAATTCATAAGACATAAGCGGTGCGGAGCTTTTAACAGCAAGCAACTTTTTTATCTGGAGAAGTACCATCGGAAAATGCAGCTCCGCTTCAAGGATTCCAATGGTCATAAAAACAACTGCTGTATTCAATAAAACTGGGGTGCCTGATGCCATTGCCTTGGAAGTGGAACTTCAGATGGGAGCTGATTTGTCATACGTAATTACCCAATGTGTCAGCTTACCTGACACTACTGAAGTTCCACAGGAATATTGAAAACCAGTTTTACCAAGCCACAAGTTTGACAGAATTGCAACTTCTATATTTGGGCTATAATCAACATGTTTGAACACTTAGGAAAAGATTTTTGCTGGTCAGCATTTAAAATGTGCTTATTATTTGTACCAATTGACCTTTCCTAAAATAAGGTATTGAGTTATGTCATTAAATGTACTCCTGTGCCAGAGTGTTATTAGTCTATAAGGAATTTAGAAGGATTAGGTGCCAAAATACCCAGCACAATACTTGTATATTTTTAGCATCATACAGAACCAAAATTGCAGGAACTAAGAACTCCCTAGGCCTTCTGTGGTGTATTCCTTCAATCATTTCAAACACTGTAGGCTTCTCTCATTATCTGCCCGCTCACTCTGTTCACATCTCCCACACTTACACCAGAATTCATCAGGTTTGCTTAACCATCCATTTTTTTTTAACTAAGCCTTGTGCTGATTATTTAATGTCTCTGTCTTATTTTGTGCTGTTTCGGGAAACCTGTTTGAAAATCAACTTTGTTACAGAAGCACATATATATCTTCAATAATGTCTCCAGACAAAAAGCCTTAGAGTTGATTTAATGTTTGCACTCAGAAGTGAAACCTAACAGGGAGGGCCTGAAAAAGAAACGAGAAGAGGCTATTAAATATTTTTAGTAATATATGTTGCCTTTGTCTTGTGCAGAACATGTAGAGTATGTTCTTTAATTTAGTAAATATTTTTAAAACGTAGAGATACATTGTTGTAACTAACCAAGTCTTAAACAAAATTTCTGAAATTTTGTGTTTTCCATACCTATCAGAAGTTTTCCAACTTGTTTAATTATGGTTTCCCCCTTCTCTTCCCAATCTCTTGCAAAAAAAGAAAAAGTGGAATCTGCTAGTGAACCGAGCAGAAATATTTTACATGCGTTTTGAGCTATGTAGCTTAATAATTGGATACTTGATCATTTGTTTTATTTTGTAAGTGATAAAATGGTGATGTGTATTAATGTTAGTTCAACCATATATTTATACTGTCTGGGAATGTGTGGTTATAGTTATGTGGGAAAACAGTTTGTCAGTGTTCACCAGCTTGTAAAAACTTAGTGCGAGAGCTTCAACATCTAAATAAATGATGAAATGCAAAAAAAAAAAAAAAGCGTGAACATCTGTATACACAGATCGCACATCGCACTCATACATACCTCTACACATACATACATACATACATAGACAGATAACAGATACATTTTAACCAACATAAATAACATTTTTAAGTAAAAAGTAACTAGTTCTCAAAACAAATGAGTACAGTCCAGCTGAGTGGTGGCACACGCCTTTAATCCCAGCACTTGGGAGGCAGAGGCAGGCAGATCTCTGTGAGTTGGAGGACAACCTGGTCTAAAAGCGAGGCCCAAGACAACCAGGGATCCGTGGAGAGATCCCGCCTCAGAAAAAACCAAAACAAACCAACCAACCAAACAAACAAAAAGATTCCACAGTCCAATTAATAACTCTTAAATTGTCAACCTAAGTAAGGCAATTGTGCAGTCCCCTTTTTCCTGCTATGAAAACTCAGAAATCCACTTCGGTATCACAGCCTGTCTTCTCATAAGAAAACACTCAAAGATGAAAACACTTGAATATCCTCTTCCACATCATGCATTAGCATTATAGTGTGTGTAATTTATAATCAAAACTAACCACCAAGTAACAGACGCTAAGGGATTTGTGTACGTATATTGTTTTCAATCTCATCAGCAAGTATCAGCTACACCTTCTGACTACAACATTAGGACTAAGTTGGAAAATAACAATTTTCATGCTCTCATGTTCAACAACTCTCTGGTCTTATAGCCGTGAGACAGAACAGGATCTCATGGAGCCAGGGTGGTCTCAAACTCACTATGTAGTGGACGACAACCTTGAATTTCTACGTCAACCTCCCAAGAGTGTGAGGTTTACAAGCTGAGCCAGAATGACCAGTTCCTAAAGTCCTGGGGATTGAACCAGAAACTTGTACATATAGGCAAATAGTCCATTAACCTAGCTCTATCTTCAGCCCAACATCAAACATATTCTTGAACTTTCTAGGCAGAGTGAAAAGCATACCTAACTATAACATTTAAAGTTCTATCTTAATAAAGAAAGCTGAGATCCAGGCATGGTGGCAAGGTTTAATCTAGCTGCTGGGGTATTAGTCAGACTGGATTTTACATATAAACAATGAATGTTTCCACAGTTGTTTAAGATATTGCAGCATTTCTCCTTGATTTTATGATGGGGTATCTTACTGTTGTTCATGTGACCTTTCTCTTCCTAAAATTAAGAGAAAAGGTAGCGTGACGCTCATCACTTACACAGAGAGATCACATCAGTGCTTCTCAGCCAGTCATCCCAGTAGGGAAGTCAGGGCCATCCCCAGGTCTCCTCATACTCATTTTCTGCTGGACAACAACGTCCAGAGCGATCTGTTCTGGTGTTTTAAAATAATACATCAGCAGACGCCTACTAGAATGGCTAAAATCAGACTGGCAGTGCCAAGTGTTGACAAGAAACAAGTCTTGATACATTTGTGATGGAAATGGAAAACGGTATGGCCACTTTGGAAAACAATTCCTTATTGTTTATTTTTATTTTATATGTATGTTTTTTCTTGCATGTGTATATACATCACTTGCATGCAGCACCTGATGAGACCCAGAAAGGTTGTTGATTGCCTGAAATGGGAGTTACAGACAGTTATGAACTTACATGGGCATGCTAGGAGATAAATCCAGGTCTCTGTAAAAGCAGGGAGTATTCCTATCTGCTGAGACATCTCTCCAGCCCCAGAGACACATTCTTTAAAAGTTAAACATACACATAACGCATAGACCAGAAATTCAGCCTAAGAGAAATTAAAATGCATCAACACAGACCTGCACACAAACATTCATAGCAGCTTTATTCATAGTAACTCAAACTAGAATGGATCCAAAAGTTTGTTATTTAAAGTAAATAAATGGAGTGTGTATTTCTTGGAAGTAAAAAGAAGTCAATACTTAAAATAAAAAATGACTCTAAAAACATCATGCTAACTGAAAGAAACTAGATGTAAAACACTATACTGTGTGGTAACACTTATATGAGCTTAACATACACACATGTACACACAAAGTGAGGGATACTTCCCTATGAGTTGTTGTCTGGGGATGGGTGCATACAGAGGCTCCTCAAACATAACAAAGCCGTTGCCAATGCTCTTGGTTGTCCACCAAAATAATTCCATTAGACCTTACTGCTGAGTGCACCACAGACTTGGGTTAAAGAACACGGAGACTTTTGAACTAGGGGTTGCCTTCACAATGCTAGAAGGTGCTATGCAGAAGGAGAGAAGTCATTAAAGCTCTCCCCAAGCTGTGCACACCATAAGCTATAACAATAACGTGCATGACAAGGCATGCCTACCCATGCAATAACAGCATGACTGTTACAGGGTAACCAACAGCTCTCTTCATGGCTTTGAAGCTGGTTCTGCAGCAGGGAACTCATGCCCCATGTTGTAAACCTTACAGAGAACAGGTTTCTGACGAAGTCGTACGGCTTAGGTGAGAACTTAAGACTGTTACTTTGTTAAGGGCACATGGTATCAAATGTCGTTCTAAGTGCTTATCTTTATACCTATAATATTGCTACTTTTAGTCTTTGCCAGAGAGGCTTCTTTTTATAGTGGGCAGTAGTAAGTATGGCTCAGAATTAATCAAAATGAGAAGAATAATTTACTGTGGAGTAGTTGACCCTAAATGGGATGTCTATTTTACACATTTTCCCCCTTAAGCTTAGAGAACGTTGGGGAGAACAAACAGAAAGAATGTAAAAGTCAGCCATCAAGAAGGACTGCTCTGATAGTGATAAAAACTGCATGATATTGGTACAGAGATAGGCAGGAAGATCAATGGAATACAATTGAAGACCCAGAAATGAACCTACATACTTATGGTCACTTGATATTTGACAAAGGAGCTAAAACCATCAAGTGGAAAAAAGACAGCATTTTCAACAAATGGTACTGGTTCAATTGGCGCAAATTGACCCATTCCTATCTCCTTGTACAAAACTCAAGTCCAAGTGGATCAAGGACCTCCACATAAAACCAGATACACTGAAACTAATAGAAGAGAAAGTGGGGAAGAGCTTCAAGCACATGGGCACAGGGGGAAATTTCCTGAACAGGACACCAATAGCTTATGCTCTAAGATCAAGAATTGACAAATGGGACCTCATGAAACTGCAAAGCTTCTGTAAGGCAAAGGACACATCAATAAGACCAATCAGTAACCAACAGATTGGGAAAAGATCTTTACCAGTCCTACATATGATAAAGGGCTAATATCCAATATATACAAAGAGCTCAAGAAGTTAGACTCCAGAGAGCCAAATAACTCTATTAAAAAATGTGATACAGGACTAAATAAAGAGTTTTCAACTAAGGAATACCGAATGGCTGAGAAGCACCTAAAGAAATGTTCAACATCCTTAGTCATCAGGGAAACACAAATCAGATTACCCTGAGATTCCACCTAACACCAGTCAGAATGGCTAAGATAAAAAACTCAGGTGACAGCAGACGCAGGCGAGGATGTGGAGAAAGAAGAGCACTCCTCCACTGCTGGTGGGATTGCAAGCTGGTACAACCACTTTGGAAATCAGTTTGGTAGTTCCTCAGAAAATTGAACATAGTTCTACCCGAGGACCCAGCTATAACACTCCTGGGCATATACCCAGAAGATGCTCTATCATGTAATAAGGACACATGCTCCACTATCTTCAGAGCAGCCTTATTTATAATAGCCAGAAACTGGAAACAACCCAGATGTCTCTCAACAGAGGAATGGATACAGAAAATGTGGTACATTTACACAATGGAGTACTGCTCAGCTATTAAACATGATGAATTTATGAAATTCTTAGGCAAATGGATGGAACTAGAAAACATTATCCTGAGTGAGGTAACCCAATCACAAAAGAACACACACGGTAGGCACTCGCTGATAAGTGGATATTAGTCCAAAAGCTCAGAATACCTAAGATACATTTCACAGACCTCATGAACCTCAAGAAGAAAGAAGACCAAAATGTGGATGCTTCGGTCCTTGTTAGAAGAGAGAACCAAATACCCATGGGAGGAGATACAGAGACAAAATGTGGAGCAGAGACTGAAAGAAAGGCCATCCAGAGACTGCCCCACCTGGGGATCCATCCCATATACAATCACCAAACCCAGACTCTATTGTGGATGCCAACAAGTGTTTGCTGACAGGAGTCTGATTCAGCTGTCTCCTGAGAGGCTCTACCAGTGCCTGACAAATTCAGAGATGGATACTCCCAGCCAAGCATTGGACTGAGCACAGGGTCCCCAGTGGAGGACCTAGAGAAAGGACCCAAGGAGCTAAAGGGGTTTGCAGCCCCATAGAAAGAACAACAATATGAACTAACTAGTACCCCCAGAGCTCCCAGGGACTAAACCACCAACCAAAGAGTACACATGGCGGGACTCATGGCTCCAGCTGCATATACAGCAGAGGATGGCCTAGTTGGTCATCAATGGGAGGAGAGGCCCTTGGTCCTGTGAAGGCTTGATGTCCCAGTGTAAAGGAATGCCAGGACCAGGAAGCAAGGTTGCTGAGCAGGGAGAGGTGGGAGGGGATAGGGTGTTTTTGGAGGGGAAACCAGGAAAGAGGATAATATTCGAAATGTAAATAAAGAAAATATTTAATAAAAAAATAAGCAAAAAAAAGGAGGGTTGCTCTGAAACCGTGTCTTCTGGTCATGATATGCTCATCATTGCTCTCATGAACTCCCTGAAGCTATGGCTACCTATCCAAGATCCTCAAACAGAACCCATCATAGTTTCATAATGTATAGGGAGGGCCTAATGAGGTTCCATTTCTCACTGAGAGTCTATGGGCAGGCAGTTAATAAGTACTGAGAAGGTATTTTCCTTTGTGATACCACTACTAAATTGCCCGTGTTACAATGGACAACTCTCAAATCATTCTCATGCAAGCAACCATAACTAAATGCAATGAGTCACTACTGTTTTCTCACGTATGTAAATATACCCCATTGTGTTTACCCATGCTTCTTCAGTGACTGTTAGGGCACTTGGGATTTCAGTAGGACTGCCCCAAAGCTGCAGATGGATTAGAAGATCGGCTCAACATAACTGTTAACTTTCCCAACTTATCAACAGTGCTTTTTCATTTATTTAGAACTTTAAATTTTTCTTTCAATAATGATGTATAGTGTTTTGTTAAACCTGAGTTTGTTATTCTAAGTGGACTAATTTTCTTAATTTTATGTGTAAGTCCATGTTTATTTTTAACAGTAGCAAGCTCAATATGTGAGGATCATCTCTAACTTAAGACGAAAGGAGCAAATCTGAATTCATACTGAGGCTCTTATGTCTGGATGGATTTTATTCAAATTCTCTAAAGTGTTCAGACAAGTCTAGAACACTTTGGGACATACCCTTTTGGCACATTCTCACTGTACATAGTATTGGATTTCATAAAGGCATTTTCATAGAAATAGAGACTGCACTTCAACCATGTATTATGTATTTATTACATTATTATATCTAATATTAATAATTAGATATTTAGAGGGACCACTGCAGTGTCCCTCTATCATCTTCTCCTTCGCTCCTATACACACTTTTAAAGTTCCCAAATCCAATATTAGCAGAAGCAGAAATAGCAACACAACAGCATGCTAGCACCTTCTTCTAAGTGCTTGTGGAAAGCAAGGTCATGGGCCCAAAGGCAACATCACAACTAACACACCGCCCACAGGAATGGTCCAGCCATTGGAGCCAAAGGCTACCTCTCTGCATGCACGCATTTGCTCATCTTCAAAGTGAAAATCATAGCCACCTGTAAATAGCCCATGGTACCTCACTCCAACAGCAGACAATATACTGTCATACAAAACAAAATATAAAAGCTTCTGGGCTGAAGGTAGGGTCAGTGGTTGAGGACATGCTCAGTGTGCCAAAGGCCCTAGTTCAATCTCCAACACTGTCAGAACAGAAGAAAAGAAAATCTAGGAACTTCAACTTATATTTAATTATGTAGCACTTGAAATTTTGCTCTTGTTTTTGCTTTATAAGTGTAAATGCTGTAATATAAGTAGCACATTTACATACTGTGTGTTAAATTAACAACCACAACTTCTTGGTTTGTGTTCAAACAATTCATTTTCTTTTATTATTTTGCTGTGTGTGTGTGTGTGTGTGTGTGTGTGTGTGTGTGTGTGTGCACTAAGGGGGCTGAGTATGTGCCGTGGCACAAACGTGGAGGCCATAGACAACTTCATAGAGCTGGTTTTCTCTTTCCATCTTTTCATGTGTTCCTGGGATCAAACTCAAGTTTCCAGGTGACTAGTGTCTCTACCCACTGAGCCATCTCACTGTCTCTCAACTAGTTTAACTGATGAAGGCTATTAGATTAATTCACTGCTTGGTGCAGAGAAATGTTAGTTTCTCAGGGAATGTTAGTTACCATCAAAATGACATGTATGGAGCTGGTGGCACATTTATGATCTTGGTAGTAGAGCTCATGCTTTATATGAAGTTTACACACTTACATATAGTTTTCATTTCTTCTTTTCTGTTGCTGTTAGTGAGATCATGGGACATACTAGCACAAAAGATAACAAGTATCAGAGTGAATCAAATCCCGTTATGCCAGCTATAGGATCAATGCTCTTACCATTATCACTGGGCATATATCCAGAAGATGCTCCAACATGTAATAAGG
>JADRCD010235260.1:56742-71831 GCA_019843815.1 Montemys delectorum
GCATCAGACTGACTTTCCCAGAAGTGCTTCTGGGACCAGAGTCCACACAAAGGGACTGTTAAATGTGCTTTCCTCCCTTTTGGCTCAGCTGGCCCCTGAGCCTCAGCTCGCAGTTCCTATCAACTTTTCCCAAAGGATCCCTGGGCTCTTGCAGGAGCCAGCCGGTCCCTGGGGCAGGAAGTTCTGTTTACACTGTCTTGGAGCCAGGTGCTCATCCATAAAAGGGGAAAGAGTCCTTTAGGAAAAGGGCTGGGTGCTTGGAAACTCTTTAAAAGTGAAAGCCCCAAGGCTACTGTCTGTTGTTCTGCACTTTGGCTTAGTACAGTTTTTCTGTACATAAAAGCACACGCTGTGGGGATTGGCTGAACAGTACAACTAAAAACCAACATCCAATAAACAGGAAGTGTGTAGAAAATGCCATGGGAACTCTCAACACTGCACAACTGGGCCAGATTACTGTTTGTTGGTTGGTTGGTTTCTTTGTTTGTTTGTTTGTTTGTTTTTGCTTTTCCTTTTCTGTTGACGTAGAGGTCACAGGTAGACATCAGGTGTCTTTCCTCAATCCCTGTCTTTACATTTACTTTTTTTCCATTTCTGTTAACAATGCATGGGAGGCCAGAGGACAACTTTCAGGAGTAAAATTCTCTCTTTCCACCATGAGTTCAGAGGTCATGCTCGTCCAGCTTGATCAGCAAGTGCCTTTACCAGTGGAGCTATCTCTCTAGCCCCACACTGCTATTTCCTGACCCTTCTGGAGCACAGTTCTGAGGGACCACGGTTATGGGAACAACTGTCTCAGTGGGGCTTCGTATAAAAAGGAATGGTCGTATAGCCTTGGCAGTATTATGATCTTTTGGTCTGTGGATGGTTGCCTCCAAATTTTCACATGGTGTCTAGCAAGGATGCTCTGTTCTATCTGCTGCAGACACATATGGACAGTGAGATATACCGCAAGCAGATGTGAGAGTCAGGAAAAGGATATCAATTAGGTGGGAGAGAGGAGTTTAGGAATCAGAACTCTCAGGGGGACTCCAGTCATAACAATTATTAAATCATAATATGAATGATTAGAATTTGTATTATTTAATGGTAATCACATAGTTATTAGGAATTGTTACCAGGTTTTGGGCTAGGGACTTTGCAAATCCAAACTCGTTTTACCTTCATGATAGCACATTCAGTTTGGTGTTGTCAGAGTTTTCAGTATACTGGTGACACCAGGCAGTTAAAGAACTTCTTTAACGTCAGTGACACTGGGATAGGAACCCTGGGTAGTTAGCCAGCAGTGAACTGGATGTTTCATTTCAGTTCCGCTTGTACGCTGTGCCCCTTTACATTCTAAGCACTTGAGGTATATTCATATTTTAAATATAAACAGCACAAATAATGAGACAGCATAATGCACTGAAACAGCCACCGAGGGGCTGGGAAAATAGCTTATCTGAAAATGTGCTGAGCACACAAGCTTAAGGACCTCAGTTCAATCCCTAGCCTCCACGTAAAAAGCCATGCATGGAGGCGAGGGTTGTAATCCCATTGGTAGAGATGAGCAGGCAGATCCCAGGGGATTGCAAGACAGCCTAGGCAGACTGGTGACTGCGAATCCCACCAAGAGACCCTGTCTTCACTGGCATTTTCCGTGACACCCATGGTTTTCCTCTGGCTTAAACATGCATGTGCACATAAACACACACACACAGAGACACACACAGTAACCCCTCAGTTACTCCCCCATGTATTCAGTACTTCCTGATATTTAGGACCATACCTAGAGATTCCGATGTTATTCCTCACTGATGAACTCAGCCAGGGACCAGGATTCAATTATAGCACAGCTCTCAACCAGTCTCTACCACACTGCAGAGTGGTTTTCTGTGTGCCTTACGCACGGTCTTCAATGCTTAGACCCGGCTCACCAACCTCTCAAACGTCAACTTGTGCCATATCTGTCTTGTGATCGCTCCTGAGCAGAGGGAGCCACCCCCTCCTCCCTGTGTGTTCTCCAAGGGGTCCGCTAGCCCATATGTGATCCAAGGCGTGCTTGCCTCATCTTACAGGCCAACATGCAGGTCTTTGAGGAGGGATGAGCTTGTGCTACTTTGACTTCTCATCCCTTCAACGCACTCCCCAAACATGCTACCTATCTGTTGAGCTGACGTGGCAAAGCTCCTTTGAGAAGTCTCTTTCCCCAAAGTGCAACTGCCTCAGGGACAACACCCCAGGAAGCTGAGAACTGCAAGTATGTAGTTCCCAAAGATTAGAAGTCACTGATGACATTAATAACAACAACAAAAAAATCTTGAAATAGGATGTGAACGGTTTAGATGGTAAAAAGATGATGAGACAACTCCTTTGATAAGTTGTGTTATGAGGAACAGCAATGTGACAGGCTGATAGCCACAGGACTAAGGCTGCAGTTAAGATGATAGAGACCTCTGAATATTTATGAGAAGGAAGGAAAGTCAGTAGAAATATGGAAGGAATGATGGAGGTGGTGGAGTGGCTCCCCTGACCATCAGTTTTCTCCAATGAGACATCTGGTTTTCTGTCTTCATATTCTAAAGCTCTCGCTCATCTCTTCTCAGTATGTATTTTTCTTCTTTTAAAGATCACCAATGACTTCCAGACTGCAGGAAGAACAAGCTTACTTCTCACTGTAATAAGTGCAAGCCTGATTTTGAGGAGAGAGGCAGACTAGTCTGGCTGGCATTTCTTTTCTCTCCTCTTTCTTTTCTTTTCTTTCCTTTTCTTTTTCCCTTTCTTTTCTTTTCTTTTCTTCTCTTTCTTTCTTTCTTTCTTTCTTTCTTTCTTCCTTTCTTTCTTTCTTCCTTTCTTCCTTTCCTTCTTTTCTGTTGGTGTTTTGAAACAGAGTTTTCCATGTAGCCTCGCCCTGGAATTCTCTCTGTAGACCAGACTGGCCTTGAACTCTCAAAGATCTGCCTGCTTCTGCCTTCTGAGTGCTGGGATTAAAGGCGTGCATCACCACCCCCCACTGGCATTTTATTTTTTTTATGACATATGAAGTCAAGGCAACAGGGTAGGTAAGATATTTGGAGAAGAATTACAGAGATGTTTTAAGAGCTTTGTGAAAAGGGCTGGAGAGTACGTAGGCTAGCGAAGCATGAGGAGATTGCCAGCAGTATGTCGCACCCTGGGAGACTGGTGTTGGAGCATGGCCAGTCATCTCTGGCTGGCTGGCTGGCTGGGCTGTCCCTCAGCAGTCCCTCAGCTCCCTGGTACATGATAAGGTGGAGAATGTGTTGGGGTCATTTGCATTTCAAGCTTTCCAGGTGTAGCAAGGGCGCAGAGCTCGGGGTGTGTGCAAGGTTCGAATCATAGGCCACAGGATCCAACCTCACTTCAGGACAAGTCATGGGGAAGGACCCATAAGTGGGAAAGAGTGGATGGGAGGGGGAGTGGAAATGGCCTAGAGAGACTGCGACCGATCTGAGCAAGCTTCAGGGACAGGCTATGGGTCAGTGGGGAGGATGTTTGAGACTGAGGGTGGGGGTGGAGGCATTCAAGAGATAATACGATTTGGACTTCATAGTCTGCACAGTGAGAACAGGAAGTCAAAACTAAGCAGAGAAAAAGGTCATAAGGTCAAAGAGCTAAGAGGTCACAGGGTCATGTGTGCCCAGAATGAAGGCAGATATGAAGATGAAAAAGAATGAGATTCCAACGTTTTCCAGGAGCAGCGGCAAGTGTCTGGTGGTGGGCTCAGCAGAGGGGTTCTTCAAGCTTCATTGATGAGGGAGGGACAAGGAGGAAGAGAAACTTGAAATGTAGTGATGCTCACGTAACCAATTACAGTGCATAGGCTTTCAACCTGTAAGCTAAATATATATTATTAACCAGTGCCATGAAAAGTTAGAGAACACTAAAGTATATGATGACCTTTGAATGATAACAAAGGTCTTACCCTATAAATGACACCAGGACTTCCCAGAGGGGACTGCATCCTATCCTCTGTTTCTCTTCCTCTTTCATCGCCCACATTAGTCACAGTCTTAGGCACTCTCCAGGGGATATGGCCCTTGACTATTGCTGCTCTTTTCCTCCAGGCTCCAGGTCCTGCTGGTCTCAGTCTTAAATGTGTCATCTCTAGAAAAGGATGCCAAGGTTGACCCTCTGAACTTCCTTGGTATTCATTGTCCTCCTCACCTGCTTCTCCTACCAGCTCCCTATGAGTGCCAGAAATGTTTTCTCCCTCTTCAGGACAGCAAGCACTCGTAACATCTAGGCCTTTACCATGTTCCCTGACACACTAACGCCAGCCTTGTGTTACAGCCTCAGGACTCGGTGTAGTAAGCATTCTCTAATGTCCACAAAGTAGTCACCACTCCAGTATAAGTATTTATCTCTTCTACCTGAGTATCAGCCCCAGAAGACAGGGTGATATCTGGTTACTGCCATGATCCTGGCACTTGGCAGAACTCTAACATGTGCCAAACAGGTGCCCAGTAATCTTGGTTGGAATACCCACTGAAAAATAGAAGCTGTAAGATTGATCCAAGTTACCCTTAAAGTACACAAGACCCACAAACCTCAGAAAGTGTAGGAAAGCAAATGACCTCCCCCCAATACATATGTAACAAATTCCCATGAAGTACAAACAACTCAATGGTCCTCCAAAATATTTGAAAACCAACTCCCACAAAGTGTATGAGACCCAGTGATCCCAAAGTATGTGAAACCAAAAAACTTCCCAAAGTGTATAAACCTACACTCTTCAAAGTATATGGAATCCAGTGACTCCCCAAGTCTATAAAACA
Organism: Montemys delectorum; assembly: GCA_019843815.1. Taxonomy (NCBI): domain Eukaryota; kingdom Metazoa; phylum Chordata; class Mammalia; order Rodentia; family Muridae; genus Montemys; species Montemys delectorum. The sequence continues at coordinate 61,518 of JADRCD010235260.1, forward strand.
CAATGACCGGGCTGGAGAGATGGCTCAGCGCTTAAGAGCACTGACTGCTCTTCCAATGGTCCTGAGTTCAAATCCCAGCAACCACATGGTGCCTCACAACCATCTGTAATGAGATCTCATATACTCCTTGGTGTGTCTGAAGACAGCTATAGTGTACTTACATATAACAATTAAATAAATCTTTAAAAGAAAATGACCCCAAAGTGAATGAACACAACTCCCTAAAGTATATCAGCCCTAATCCCCTAAGTGTGAGATTCAGTGATCCCTGAAAGTGTATAAGATCCAGTGATGTTCCCAAAGTATATGTGAACAAAAGACACCCCAATAAATCCCCAAAGTATTTGGGACCTAATTACCTTTCAAAGTGCCAATTGTGTCATGTTTAGTTGAATAAAGACCTCATCACCATTGACAAGACAGTAATCACAGCAACTTGGCTTCTGGACTTGCTGTAGTATTTGCAAGGCCCCACTCAGCGCTCAAGCTCCCCTCCACCAAACATAGGCCTCGCCAGAGCAGAATTTGCCTATCACCAGGCAAGGAATGCGACTCTTAAAATATATGTATTATTTGAAACGATAAGAAATGAGTAAATGGTCTTTAATCCTGACAACTTCTGTATTAGTCATTTTTTTCTGGGGCTGTAGTAAAATGCCACAACCAAAGATACCTTAATAAAGAGAGAGTTTGTTTTGGTTTGCAGTCCAAAGGGGTACAGAGCCCCGTACAGGAGGGAGACACGGTAGCAGGTGGCAGGCACGGCAGCAAGAGCAGGGAGCTGAGAACTCACATCATCAGTAAAAACACAAAGCAGAGACCAAAACTGCAGGTAGAGTGAGTCTATACAATCCCAAAGCCTCAGCCTCCCCAAACAGTTCCACCAACTGGAAACCAAGTGTCTTAAAGCACAAGCCTGATGAGGACATTGCATCCAGACAACACCAGAACCTTCAGATTTCTGCTTCCCTCCCACGAGGCGATCAAGAACAGAAAATAATTTTAAAAATGTGAAAACATGAAAGGAAGTATTTACGGCTCTAAAATAGTAGGCAAAGACAGGTGTCACTCCACCTCAGAACCCTACACTTTTCTACTGCTGTGTGACACTGCAAAACATTCCTAGCCATGTAAACTGGTCACTCAAGTCTAAGAACAAATCATTTCTTAAATGTAAGTAGATTAGAAATTTTCTATTTAAAGTCAGAAGATTCCGCACTTATAAACTACATCGGGAAGAGAAAATCCAGAAATGACTTCTCTCTGGGTAAGAGTGAGCTTGTGGGGCAGTGGGCCGGCTCCATGGTAGTCCAGCACAGAGCCAGTCACTCGGCCCTGAACTCACTTTGTCCAGGAGAAACTGGCTGAGGGACGGGACAGAAGACTGTGTCTTCCAGCTACGTTCAGGGACATCCAAATTCAGTCAGCTGTTCTTGTGGCCCAACAACTGAGGCTGAAGGAGAGGCTAAAGACTCTTCCATTTTTCATTTTAGAGTCATATGACTCCTGGGCATAATTATTATATAATAAAAAGTGCTCTTCTGATTTTATTTTTATCTGAAAAAGTTTCAATTTCTCAATAACGATTCCTTGGCTAGGCTTTGGAGAAACACATGGAGAAAGTCTATTTTTAGCTTTGTCATATGTGGAAAATGATTTCACTAAGTCACCCTGTGAGTCATTCACAGAACCCAGTGGGACAAATTAGACTTTTGAGGTTCTACTAATACAAAGAAGAATTCTTGTAAAACCCTCTTGGCATCACAGTAGGGCACTAGTTAAAAGGTAGAAGGTACTGAGAGCAACGTACAGGACGAAAAAGAGCTAGCAACAATCAAATGACATCTTATACTTGCATGAAATTTCATTATGAAACTCATTATTTCATATTAACATATGCAGATGAATACCACATTGGAGGTGGGGGGGTGCTTCCTTTCTCCGTTTGTGAAAGTTCTGTATCATTTCCTTTTTATCAAGAATCTGAAAAAGTAAGAGCTATGCCTATCTCGAATTTCTTTAAATTATACATAAAGAGCAAGTGAATCAGCAATACCCAGCAAGCTTAATGTACTGTTTTTGCCAGCAAAATATATTTTTAATATATAAATATATAATTTATATATAAATATATAATAAAATACATTTTATATGCCCAGGAAACTAATATATATGAGTATATATGTAATATGTATATATACATATGTGTTGTGTATATATGTGTATGTTTATATATACATATTATATATACATATATTATATGTATGTCTATATATGATATTTTATAAATGTCACAGAAATGAGCTGGAGAGATGGCTCATCATATTAAGATCTTACAGAGAACTCAGATTTTATTCCAAGCACCAAAATGGAAGTTCATAATGTTCTATAACTCCATTCCCAGGAGATACAATGCCATCTTCTGGCCCCTAAGCTCACTGCATGCTCATGGTGCAGACACACATGGTACAGACACACATGCAGGAAAAACACCCATAAACATAAAATAAAAAGATGGAGCAGAGACTGAGGGAACAGCCAACCAATGACTGGCCCAACTTGAGACCCATCCCATGGTAGAGAGTCAACCCTGACACTGTTAATGATGCTCTGCTCTGCTTGTAAACAGGAACTTAGCTGGTGCTTGGGAAGTCTTGTGGAAGGGCTGGGGATAGAATCAACTGAGCTGAAGAGGTCAAGGACACTACAACAAGACCTACAGAATCAACTCACCTGGACCCAAGGAGGCTCACAGAGACTGAACCACCAATCAAGGAGTATGCAGGGGCTGAGCCTACGGCTCCCCACATTTATACAGATGTGCAGCTTGATCTTCATGTGGGTCCCCTAAAAATTGGAGCAGGGACTGTCTCTGACTCTGTTGCCTGCCATTGGATCCCCTTCCCCTACCTGGACTGCCCATTTGGACCTCGGTGGGAGAGGAGGTGCTTAGTCCTGCTGGGACTAGATGTTCTAGGGTAGGGTGGTATCCAGGAGGGAGCCTCCCCTTCTCTGAGGAGAAGGCAAGGAGTTAGTGGGGAGAGACTGGAAGGAGTATTGGGAGGAGAGGAGGGAGGAGGGCTGTGATTGAGATATACTGTAAACAAGAACAATAATTATGGAAAAAAATAAAAATAGCTGGCAAACACAAATGAGAAAAAAATGACTACTAGTCTTGGCTAAAGATTTTAAATAATTTGTAATTTCTAAGGCCTCAAATAATTTATTCAAATCTCTAATTTTTAATTTAATTTAGTTTTAGACAAGGTCTTACTATTTAACATAACCCTGGCTAACTTGGAAAACTCTACATAGACAAGGCTAGCTTCAAACCCTCAGATCTACATGTCTTTGCTTCCTAAGTGCTGGGATTAAAGGTGTGCATTAGCATGCCTGGTCTGAAATGTCTAATTTTTATTATCACCATAAGCATAGCCATAAATGGCCAATAGGTTTGCCTAATCATGTCAGTTTAATGCTGTTTCTGATGTCTTCAATCTAAAGTTAAATAGTAGAGAGATGTAGGATATTAAAATGCACTCTTTGTTGTGTGCATAGCTCCTTACATAACAAATTGTAGGATGCTACTTTTGCTATCTATGAGGATACCATTGTTGAAAAATTCAGAAAAATATTTAGGAGTTTGTAATGGATAACTTCATTCACTATCAGATTCTGTTTCAGTGTTGTCTTGCAACTACATTGAAAGATCATGTCCTAAGTTTTCCAAAATCGGATGATGGCATCCAAATAAATATATAATTTAATTTTGTATGTGTGTGCACATGCCTGCACATGCATATGAGTACAATGCCTGTGGAGGCCAGAGTTACCAGATTCCTTGGAGCTAGACTTTCAGTCTTTTTGCCCTTGGAAGAGAACAAAGGTTATCTGCAAGAACAGGAAGCTCTCATAACCACTAGACCATGTCTTCTGACCTTACTTTATGTTTTTAAAAGGAAAAAAACTGCTGGGCATAATGGCACATGCCTTTAATTTCAGCACCTGGGAAACTGAGGTAGTTGGATCTTTGTGAATTCCAGGCCATCCAGAGCTACAGAATGAAACTCTGTCTGAGAGAGAATAAAAGAAAGAAGGGAAGGAAACAGGGAAGGAGATGTACATTTATTTCATGCAATATTACATATGTATAAGTGTGTGTACATATACATTTGAGTACATACACATGTATATTAATGTTTGCCTCTGTTGTCTTTGACCTTTTGATTCAGAATCCCACTATGTAACCCTGGCTACCTGGAAACTAGCCTGTAAACCTGACTGACCTCAAACTTGATGTAATCCTCCTGGGAAGTGGAAATTTCTGGGTTTTTGTTTGTTTGTTTTGTTTTGTTTTTAATAACTCGGTTGTGTCACATGATGCTTTGCTGAATACAGACAAGAGAGAGGCTGGGTGATGCTTAGAAAGAATATAAATGGAACCCCACAGCCCCCCAAAGAGAGGACACTCTTGCGTTGTTATCCCATGCAATGCTTCCCTCTTCTTTGGACTTCACTTTGTAGAGAAACGTGCCAAAGAATTTCTCGTGGTATTTCAGCTGCTTCTGCTGATTCATTCCACCACTAAAGACTGGTGTTTGGTGTTTGCTATTGAACTGAACTGCTGGAATTCCTGGCAACCAAGAAGGGAATCGTCCCAAGGAACTACTTCTAAACAGGTCCACAACACCCTTTTCCTATTAACCTTCTTTTCCTCCTACCTCTGGTCGATGGGTTACAAGGGAGGTTGAAACATTTAAGCACCCTAAATAACGTAAGTTATGAAAACATCTAAGCCTACACTCCTGACTTTCCTCCTGAGTGCTGAGGTTACAAGTATTCAATGTTAGATTTTATTTTCTTACAGAACTGAGAGGTTATTTGTATCTAGGTTAAGAAATATGATTTGGTTAAGGATATAAATTTTAAAATAATTTCTCTCAATCTTCAGATACAAAGACAAAGTGTATACACCAACTCTTATGATGATAACAGAAGGCTTTTGTTTATCTACAGTCCCCAAGGCACTTGATGAAAGAGACCCTTCCCAAGGAGTTGATATTGGGTTAAATCCCTCGTATTCCAGGTCCCAGACAAAGAAATTAAATGATTTATCCAAGGAAGAAAAGTTTTCAAATCAGAAAGTTCAACTTGTAAAATAGTGTGAGTGCCTGGGAGGGGCAGTAATTTATTCATGCCCATTCAGCAGGCATTTATAGAAGGTAGCATCAGTCAGTACTATGTGGGACTGCCAAGTCACACAGACAGTAAGCAGAAGGACCCAGGATAGTGTCTGGGACCTACTCAGTCAAATCCAATGTGTGCAGAATACTCAGCACACTGGGCATGAAGTCACCAGGGAAGGCTTCGTACTCAGGAGGCTACCTGGGCAGCGTCACAAAACAGGGAGTTTACACTAAGACATTTACCTGGTAACCTAGATGTGCAAGGGGTATATTTTACAAAACAATTAAAATTAATCTGCGGGCTATTTATGTGTCTATATGTGTGTTCTGAACCACAGAAAATGATTCAAGTTTGTAAGACAATCTGGTTCAGCTACACTTCAATACAGCAAGCAAACTGACGATCTTAGCTTTTGTTAAACTCAGTTTGGCCCTGCCTTCAATAATATGTGGGCTTTTCTTTGACAGCGAGGGGAAAGCATAACATGAAAAGTTCAAAATGTGCAGCTTCTTGTATCAGAAACAATAGGGGTAGAAAAGCCTCAGACTTCCTCATCCTTGATTGAGGACGTGGCTGTCCCCGGTCCTCCTAATGCAGCAGAAGCATATTAAAATGCAGGATTTTGGGACTTCTGTGAGACTGCATTATCAGACTGCACAAGCCACGGAGTAAACGGGGGAAGTCAGCGGGCAACTAAAAGGAGTGTGCTCTCTGTCTCCTAAGGTGTGGAACTCTGAGGCTGAATTCGGGTCCATTAGGCTCTGTGACTAGGTCCTTTACCTATCGAGCCATCTTGCCTGACCCTGGAATAACAAATTCCTTGCTTGGGGCTCTAGTTACAAAATGTGTTCAATTTGATAAAATGCATCCAGCTGTACCTTGAGGACATTGCTCTACATGAAATAAACAAAATAAAATTATCCACACTACGAGCTGCATTCTTGGTTTCACTAGTGTCGCAGGCTGCGGCTACAGCTCTGTAGCTTTCCCTCCTCCCAGAAGTCTAGGCAAGCAGGAGCCCACCCTCCATGCAGAACGAGTTAGCTCCTCCTTACCCAGCTTTCTTTGCTCTAGTTAAACCTCCCAGAGAGTCAGACATAGCTGAGGACCAGGAAGCCAGCTCAGCTGACTGATTTTTTAACTTCCCTGATAACACATAGTTCTTCTGAAACAAATTGTTTCCTTTGGATAAGACAAATGTTAAAAGATATTGATTTAAGACAGTCTTGCTGATTATTCGATCTGATTTAAAGAGAAATTATTGATCCCATTTTTAATTGAAAATAAAATGACTTTTTAATAGTGAAAAGGCAGTTTATTAGACAGATACAATTCATTGAAAGTATGTTGATCTAGCACTGATATGAAGTCAAACACCTTAGGCAATTTTCCCCAAGATACGGGTTCACAGGAAGAGACCTGCAGTCATTCCACCCCTTTATTTATGCAATACATATTCTTTTCCAGATATACAAACATTCACATTCTAGCTATCAACTCTTGGACATTTTTCTTTCTTTTTTTTTCTTTTTTTTTAATTGAATATTTTCTTTATTTACATTTAAAATGTTTTCCCCTTTCCAGGTTTCCCCTTCGGAAACGTCTTTTTTTTTTTTTTTTAATTAATTAATTTATTTATTTTTATTAGATATTTTCTTTATTTACATGTAAATTTTTCCTTTCCCAGGTTTCCCTCCAAAAAACAAACAAACAAACAAAAACAAGAACAAGTGCAAACCCCTTTTGCCTCCCCCCTCCCCATGCCTGCCACCCCACCCTCTCCCACTTATTGGCCCTGGCATTCCCCTACACTGGGGCACAAAACCTTCACAAGGCCAAGGTCCTTTCCTCCTATTGATGATCGAATTTGCGATCCTCTACTATACACATGCTGCCAGAACATTCAGTCCCATCCTGTATAGTCCTTGATTGGTGGTTGGGTCCCTGGGAGCTCTGAGGGTACTAGTTAGTTCATATTGTTGTTCATCCTAAGGGGCTGCAAACCCTTCAGCTCCATAGAACCTTTCTCTAACTCCTTCATTGGGGACCGTGTACTCAGTTCAATGAATGGCTGTGAGCCTCTACATCTGTATTAGTCAGGTATTGTCAGAGCCTCTCAGGAGATAGCTATATGCTTGTCCTCCCTTCAGTCTCTGCTCCATAGTTAATCTCTGCCACTCCTTCTGTGGGTATTTGATTCCCCTTTTTAAGAAGGAATGAAATGTCCACCTTTTGGTCTTCCTTCTTCTTAAGTTTCTTGTGGTTTGTGTGTCGTTCTTCCTGTATTCTAAACTTCTGGGCTAATAACCACTTATCAGAGAATGCATACCATGTGTGTTCTTTTGTGATTGGGTTTCCTCACTCAGGATGATACTCTCCAGATCCATCCATTTCCCTAAGAATTTCATGAATTCACTGTTTTTAATAGCTGAGTAGTACTCCATTGTGTAGATGTACCACACTTTCTGTATCCATTCCTCTGTTGAGGGACATCTGGGTTGTTTCTAGTTTCTGGCTATTATAAATAAGGCTTTTTTTATTGAATATTTTCTTTATTTACATTTAAAATGTTTTCCCCTTTCCAGGTTTCCCCTTCGGAAACTTCTATCCCATCCCCCCTCCACCTGCCTGCCTCTGTGAGGGTGTTCCACCACCCACTCACCCACCCACGTTTTCCCACCCTGCCATTCTCCTACACTGGGGTATGGAACAACCTCAGGCCCAAGGGACTCTCCTCCTACTGCTGTCTAACAAGGCCATCCTCTACCACATATGGGACCGAAGCCTTGGGTCCCTCCATGTGAACTCTTTGGTTGGTAGTCCCTGGACCAACCAACCATGGAGCTCCGGGGATCTGGCCTGTTGACATTGTTGCTCCTTCCACGGGGCTGCAACCTCCCCGCCCTTAGCTCCTTCAATCCTTTCTCCAACTTCTCCATTAGGAACCCCGTTCTCCGTCCAATGGTTGGCTGAGAAGCATCCCCCTCTGTGTTTGTCAGACTCTAGTAGAGCTTCTCAGGAGACACCCATATCAGGCTCCCGTCAGCAAGCACTTCCCAGCATCCACAATAGTGTCTGGGTTTGATGACTGTATATGGAATGTACCTCGGTAGGGCAGTCTCTGGATGGCCTTTCCTTCAGTTTCTGTTCCACACTTTGTCTCCATATTTCCTCCTGTGAATACTTTGTTCCCCCTTCTAAGAAGCTCTGAAGCATCCACACTTTGGTCTTCCTTCTTCTTGAGCTTCATTTTGTCTATGAATTGTATTTTGGGTATTTCGAACTTTTAAGCTAATATCCACTTATCAGTGAGTGCATACCATGTGTGTTCTTTTATGACTGGGTTACCTCACTCAGGATAATATTTTCTAGTTCCATCCATTTGCCTAAGAAGTTCATGAATTCATCGTTTTAATAGCTGAGTAGTATTCCATTGTGTAAATGTATCATTTTCTGTGTCCATTCCTCTGTTGAGAGACATCTGGGTTGTTTTCCAGCTTCTGGCTATTATAAATATGGCTGCTATGAACATAGTGGAGTATGTGTCCTTATTACATGTTGGAGCATCTTCTGGGTATATGCCCAGGAGTGGTATAGCTGGGTCCTCAGGTAGTATTATGTCTAATTTCCTGAGGAACCGCCAAATGGATTTCCAGAAGGATTGTACCAGCTTGCAATCCCACCAGCAATGGAGGAGTGTTCCTTTTACTCCACAACCTCACCAGCCTCTGCTGTCGACAGAGTTTTTGATCTTAGCCATTCTGGCTAGTGTGAGGTTGAATCTCAGGGTTGTTTTGTTTTTCATTTTCCTGATGACTAAGGATATTGAACATTTCTTTAGGTGTTTCTAAGCCATTCTGTATTCCTCAGTTGAGAATTCTCTGTTTAGCTCTATTCCCTATTTTTAATGGGGTTATTTGGTTATCTGGACTCTAACTTCTTGAGTTATTTGTATATATTGGATATTAGCCCTCTATCAAGTGTAGGATTGGTAAAGATCTTTTCTCAATAAGATTACTTCTTAAAATATTGAATTTAAGTAACTTTTCAAGAATCTTTTGTTGTTGTTGTTGTTGTTGTTGTTGTTGTTGTTTGTGTGTTTTTGAAGTAGGTCTCACTCTGTAGCTCTGGCTGTTCTGAATCTCACTCTGTAGATCAGGCTGACATCACACTTGAAGAGATCCTCCTGACTCTGCTCCCCAAGTGCTGGAGTATGCCACAACACCTGGGTAAACTTTATGATTCTTCCAAAAAAATTTTCACATACAATTCCTCAGTCTGAATTTAAACTTGAGATTCCTGTTTCAGTCTCTTAAATGCTGGAATCTCTTTTAAGCATTTATAAACACTATACAAAAGCATCACTTGTACTTGAACAAGGTGGGTTGATTAATTACCTTTAAATATTTTTAGATTTATTTATTGTGTGTATGTGTGTGTGTGTGTGTGTGTGTGTGTGTGTGTGTGTTTTGTCTGCATATTTCTATGCACATGTGCAGGCCTGGTGCCATGGAGGTTAGAGAAAGGTCCTGGATTCCCCCAGAACTGGAGTTGCAGATAGTTGTAAACTAACATGTAGGTGCTTGGAACTAAGCATGGGTCCTTTGCGATAGCAGCCACTGATTCTAAACCATTGAAGCACCATTAGCTCCATGACCAAATATTTGATTAAGCAACATAAGGTAGGGAGTTTTTGTAAGACTCATTTTTATTTGTATGTACCTGTGTCTGTGTGAGTCTATGTCAAGAGTCGAGTGGATACCTGCAGAAGTCAGAGGTCAGATCGCCTGGAACTGGAGCTACAGGCAATTCTGAGCTGCCTGACTCAGATTCTTGTAACCAAACTCTGGTCCTCTAGAAGACTAGCAAGGACTTTTTTTTTTTTTAACTTCATAGGACATATTTATTTTATGCATTATGGGAAACAGTGTATATTTTATTGCCATTCCTACAATAAATACTGAGAAAAGGAGAATATAAATTACTGGTACTGAGATGTAGTTCAGTGTAGGGTACCAACCTAGCAAGTAAAAAAGTCCTGGATTCCACCTCGGCACTAAATGTGTGTGTGTGTGTGTGTGTGTGTATGTGTGTGTGTGATATATATATATACATATATATATATAT
>JADRCD010235261.1:1697-18736 GCA_019843815.1 Montemys delectorum
TAAACACCCACACAGAGTATACTATGAATTAGCTGTAACAGTGCTAGAAAAAAGTTCAGATTTAAATCTGAGAGACTGTCAGAAGAAGTGTAAAAGTCAGCGAAACAGATCCATGTTACAAGTTTACAATAATTGAAGGCCTCTATAATCTCGTGGGTGAAAAGCCTTTGGCTATCCCTGTGATCTAGGTTAGATTAATCTCTTCAAATGTCCATGATGGGTTACTGAGATTGGGTCGTCGGTAGAAGTGGAAAGACATAACTTTTGCATAGTGCCATTCCATCGCATAGGGTCCTAGACTTGAGAAGGTGAACTGAGCAGCATCATTCATTTCTATCTGCTTCTCCTCTGTGGATAATTATCCCTACTGTCTCAAACCTGCTTCCATAATGTGACCAGTGTGTTAAACTATATACTCAAATTGTGAGCTAAAAAAAAAAACTTATTTCCCTTAAGTTGTTTTGGTCAGATATTTTATCACAATAATTATAAAAGTAAGTAACAAAATCAATTTGTACCAGGAGTGAGATTGCTGTTGTCATAATATGACCATTTAATTCCAAGGCCATTCTCTCAGAAGCTAGAATACAGTTTGTTTATATTCCATTCTTGAGTATCTAGATGCATCCTTCCTATGATCTGAGACTCCACGAGACAGGCTTAGAAGGTAACGGATTAATTTCTCTGGAAGAGAAAATATTTCAAGGCAGTATAGTATGTCGACTATCCCTAGGCTACTCCTCACTGTTTTTATTCTGCTCTATAATGAGATAGCAAAGGTATGTGAAAGGATTTAACACTGGTGTTTGTAACTTGCTGATTGCAGATGCAATGTGACCAGCTGTCTTAAGCACTAGCCCCTGGGATTTCCTTGACAGAATGGATCCCATGTGAAAACTGTGAGCCAAAATAAACTCATTCTCCAGTGAATTGCTAATTGCATATATTTTAATCGCAATATTTAGAAGAATAATTTATTTACCAAGCCAAAAAACAAAGACAAAAACAAAAACAAAAAACAAGATAATTAGATAACCAGAAAATAATAAATATAGGAATGGAATTACTAACAATGTAAAAAATAAAATCAACAAAAGTAACATCAGTTACTTGAATTGATTATATCAAATGATAAACTTTATGAAGATGAATACTTTAGAAAATAAGACAAATAGCATTTTTTTCCTGGTTTTTTGAGACAGGGTTTGTCTATATAGCCCTGGCTCTCCTGGAACTCACTTTGTAGACCAGGCTGACCTCGAACTCACAAATTTGCCTGTCTCTGCCTCCCAAATGCTGGGATTAAAGGCGTGTGCCACTACCGCCCGCCTGACAAACAGCAATTTTTACACCTAGGATGATAAGATAAACAAAAAAATTATACAATAGTCTATTTGTTTAATTATTTATAGTTTATACATTTCTGAATACGTTCAAATATTCATCTGGTGAAGTTTTGGAAATTGTCTGAACATATCTAACTAAATCTATATAGTTAATATACTTATACACTGTATACTTTTATGTATAACATTATTATATAATTAAATTCATGAATTTTATGAATCAGTAAGTGAAGAAGGACAAAAATATGCAAGCTCTTAGTCATACATGTTTTAAAAATACATAGTAATATTTAAATCTGGATACTGAAGTCCATCATCAAAGAGACAGTAATAGAACTTAGTACAATAGGCCTATGAAATCAAGTAGAATGACTTTATTTGCTGCTTTGTATAGTGATATTCAACAGAAAGGAATAAAAAGAGTATGCAATAACCTGAAAAACAAACATCTGTTATTCCAGTACCCAATAAACTCATGAAGAAGGTCTTGAATATGAGAGCAGCCAATGTCAGAGAGTAAGATACTGTCTCAACAGTAAATAAAGTAAAAAAAAAATTACATAAGACATTAGTCCTTCAAAAACACATTTAAAGAGACTGAAATAGTATATGTCTATAATTGTCTTTTATTAAATTTTAAAATAAATAAAAATAAGATATAGTGCTAGAAATAAGAATGTTTTGAGGAAATTGTCAAAAAACATAGGAATTTTCTAAGAAGAGGATAAGAAGCTATATGTGCTTTGGAAAGCTGTTCCAAATTACATCTGAAATTGAACATTTCTAAATAACTCATATCTATGTGCTTAGTTTATTTTGTACTGTATACTTTTATGTACAATACTGTAATATATTTAGATACATTTTAAGAATCAGTAAGTGAAGCAAGACATAAAATAAGGAAACTTTTAGTCATATATATATAAATATATATAAAATATATATATATATAAAATATATATAATATATATTAAAGATAGACATTAAAGTTTATGTCTGCAGAACTGAACTCCATCATTAAAGAGACAGTAATTGAACTTACTAAAATGACTACATGGAAATCAAATAGAATATGTTCTTTTAGTTATAAAACATCTTAGTATTTAAACTAAAAAAATGATGCTTATTATGCTAAATCATGTAATTAATTTTAAGTTATTGGCTATGTTTTCCACTACCTATATGCTTTTTGTATAAATTTATAGGCACATTTTAGTGACTCATATTGATTCCCACAATTACTTTATTGTGATATGCAAACCATAGCTTGAGCAGTCTTAGAACCTGATTATAATTATTTGAGTTCTTATAGATTATCAGAATGATCATATTCTTTAAAGATTTCTTGAGAGGAAATTTTCAAGAAAATTTTAGCATGTCTTTTAGAATATCTAGAAAAAGCCATTAGTTTGGAAGAAACTTTTGGAAGAAATTTTTTAACAGAAAACAGAATTAGGATCCAACAAATTGTCTGGTATAATCATCTTTTAATATATATTTTTAACTTTTCTCATTGCTTTAGCTGAATTGCATGTGTGTCTTAACTTTCCTTTGAAAAAGATCTTTGCACATTTCTCACAACAGAAGGACAAAGTCTAGGCTGTCAGGAAAAGACAACAGAAAAACCTCTGAGTTTACAGCAAGCTGTCTGAATGGTGCAGGTAGTGGTCAAAATTTTCTGAGAATGACCTTCCAAGTGCAGCCCACCTACCATAGCCTGACGATCACGAGATGGGTGTAGACACAGCTGTTTTTTTTTTTTCAGATTTCAGACACATCAATGCAAAACTTAGGTATTGATTTGTGCACGTACATTCTTTTAACTATGTCATCTTAATGAAGAAAGCCCCAGATTAACCAGTAATAAAGTGTTCGAAGTTGGATTAGCTCCCCTCTTGGGACTTGTTCATGGACAGCACAGTGTCTGCACCCCACCCAGACCATCAATCCTGCTGAAGGACTCACAGCAATACTTTATTGACTGTTAGGACAATGTAAATATCTCATTAATACAGTTTTCCCTGTTTTCTTATGTGTTTTATTTTTAAGTTAGTATTAATAGGCATATATACAATATTGTATGTCTGTTTATATAAAGTGTGTATTATATGTTGTAATGATCTGAAGAGCTATTATTTCTATAGAATAATATGGAAAAATACCAGACAATACACATCATGTTTTGCAGAGCTATTCTTATGAAGTAAGACTAATTTTAAAAGCAAAATTGCAGTAATTATTTTGAATCACTATTGGATATAGATAAAATTTTTGCCAATATTTATTTATATCATTTATTTTTATTTTATTTTATTTTGTCCAAGTTAATTAGAATATTGGTATTCAAATAATCTTCAAACTTTTGCTTTCTGTCTCATTATTTGATAGGAAAACTTATAATTCTTTTTATCTTATTCTCAGACTTCAGTGGTCCCATGAGGATATTTATCAAAGGAGGGATTTATACTTTTAGCTTTTGCATAAGCACATTCAGCTTCCCATCTTATCACATGGCCCTTTATCCTATCTCAGAGGTATGAAGTTTTTCTAATGGAATTAACAAGAGTAAATATGACTTTCAAAAATGAACATCCAGTTTTAAACTGCAAGTATTAGTGGTAAATGTAATTACATGGGCATAGCAAGCAAAGTTCTAGCTTTCCATGCTCTCTATTTCTCATATCAGAATCGAAACAACTTCAACTTCCATGGCCTTCCGTAATTTGTGTAATGAGGTTTGTTATTAAGAAAAAGAAATATACTTTGTAATATTATGTGAGCAATGTGACCAGTTTCTTTATTTGTAATTTTTGAGACATATGTAGTGGTTTATAAATCACCCTGGCAACTGGGCAACATGTAACGAACCTGCCCTCTAGTTGTTTGCCAATGGGGAAATTACAAAGAAAACAGAAGTTAGATGGACTATAGGCCATAAAAAGTTATCTTTTCATTGGCTGTTAACTTTCTTTCTCAATTTAATTACTTGGACCAAAATCTCGGGAGTTGTTATTAAAGGCTGATTAAACAAATGCCCTGTGTAAAATCCGTGTGGGAGTTGACTCCCATCCAAACTGACATTAGATCATTGGAGATCTTTCTCCTCCTTGCTCTGTGTCTCTGAGGCTGGAGTCTACGAATTTCTCAGTCATTCTCTGGATTCTAATTGAATGCAGTGAAGGGGATGCAGAAGCAGAAGAGGAAGTTTTGGAAGAGAGAGAGGAGTTCTTTTCTTGTTCTCTGACTTTTCAGATGGCGATTCCTTCCTCTTCTACCTACAGATCATGTCTCCTGGCTCCTTTTACTATTCCAGTGACTTCACCCGAGTTTTCAAGAGTGATGTAGTAATGGCTGCTGCTTTTGCCTCTCATCTGAACAAGGCAGCTAAATTGATTGCTTTAATTCTACCCACACCACCTTAGAAACTGTGTTGCTAAACTGCCCAGTTGAACAATCATCCAACTAGTCTTTGCATGCCACATGTATCTACTATGCTTGCTAAGGTGTGTGTTCTTATCACCTTAAAATTGAGAACAGGACCATTTGTATAACTTACAAAGGCATAATAGTTATGCTACCACTGGAATGTCAATGTTCAATTGAATATACCTTAGAAAGTGTACCTGTGCACTACTAAGATTTTTCAAAAAGGCTTTCAGAATATTGACATTTTTATCTTGACAATCATAAGGCTTCTCACTTGAATCTTCCATAGATCTGTTAACAAAAACAGTATGTAAACATGTTCAACAAAATTTTGAAAGGTACATTCTTAGGTCACTTTTCTCCACTATTTAAAATCTACCATCTATTCATTTGCCTCACCTTGAATAAAACTACAAAATTTCACTTAAGTTTTAAAAATGAAGGCCCTGAAGTAGCTCCTCCATGTTCCCTCTTTTTTTTTTTTTTTTACCTTTTATGCTTTCTGTTTTGAAACAAATATATTCAGATATTTCATTGTACTTTAATCCATATTTTGTGGCCAAAAATTTGTAATTGAACTTTTCTTAATTAGAAATATTATTGCTTAATGAGGTAATTATTATCATATAAATAAATATTATATTGATCCAAATAAAAATAATGGCAAACTTACTTTAAAACACCTGAAATATACAAATTATTTTTCTATAAATAGAATTTTCTCCTTTAAAAATTTTAGTTTTAGTCTCTACAGCTAAATGACACTTAAATATAACTCATGATTATCCAACAAACTGAATATTATGTATTAAAACCAATTAAGAATATGATGAATAAAGCACACAAAATACTAAGATCACTTAAAATTATGAAGGAGATTTTTGAATTTAGAATTATCATCCCTAAAGAACAGTTAATCAGAAGTACATATTGCAATCCCTCCTCCATAAGCTCAGAGATCAACGAAGACGTGAACAAGTTGTAAGAGCATCGGGTAGCAGGTGAGCATGAGAAAGTAGTTATCTTCTAGAAACAAAAGAGCAGCTGCGTTTAGGAGCTTCAAGTAGATGTGGTAGCATACACAAGGTCAGCATAAGCTCAACCCCACCTGAAGCCCGTGGAGAGCCGAGATGGACACCGTACCACCTACTCAAAGAGCTATTGGAATTGTATTAAAAGACACATAAAAATGTCAATGGCTTTCACATGGACTGTACTCATAGCAATGTTACTATGCAAATTTACAAGTATGTAGAACCATGTCCACAAAAGTTTTTTGACGAGTATAGCTTATTCAAGTTTTGGCCAGTGGACTAGAAAGCCTGAGAGTGGTTTCCAATGAAAAGCATGTGAGTAGATACAGGTTTATGTTTTGGTTATGTATATGTCAAAATCATTGGGATATTTGGTTGAAAGGAATCTGCCTTTAGAAATATGTAACAGAATATCAGAAAGGTAATAATGAGATGTGATTAGACCTGGAAACTCTAGAAGCCTAGAAGATGTTCTGAATGTCATTGACATCATGCAGCAGGCAGGATGAAGCCTTATGTTGGTGATGCTGGAGAACTTTGGAAGGACACTGTCAGTTGGAACATAGAAAAAGCTAAGAGAATTCTGTGGTCAAGAATGTATTAATAAATGAAAATTAAGGTGAAACCAGGTTTTATAGAGGACTTTTTCTCCTTCCTCCAGTTCTTTTCTGTTGCTACCTCTCTAAACACAGACCTTTTTTTTTTTTTTCTTTTTAGGTATTTTCTTTATTTACATATCTCCTTTCCCAGGTTCCCCTCCAAAAGAAAAAAGAAAAAGAAAAGAAAATAAGAAAAAAAAACCCAAACACTAAAACAATACCCTGTTCCCTCCCACCTCCCCCTGCTCACCACCCCACCCTCATCTACTTCCTGGCCCTGGCATTCCCCTACACTGGGGCATAGAACCCTCACAGGGCCAAGGTCCTCTCCTCCCATTGATGACCGACTTAGCCATCCTCTGCTATACACATGCTGCTGGAGCCATGAATCCCACCATGAGTGCTCTTTGGTTGGAGTTTTAGTCCCCGGGAGCCCTGAGGATACTAGTTAGTTCATATTGTTGTTCGAAACACAGACCTTCTTATAGTGGAATTTTAGCTAACTTAGTCAAAAGCAGAGTAGTTTGTTTAGAATGATTCCATGTAGAGAATCGTGTACCATGTTATCAAGAAAAAAAAAAACCCTCCACATTTAAGAATGCAACAGGAGAGATGACCATTATCTCACGTCACACAGCCTCGGCAGGCAGAAAAAGTCTGAGTTGATGCTTGCTCAGCACCATCAGTGCATGAAGGTCATAGCGCTCCTGAGACAATCCTGGACATCCAGATGACCTGGTTGCCACTAAGATGGGCAAGTAAGTGGTAGATAAATGGAGGATACAGAGAATCAGAAGGCTGTGTGCACAATATATAGAGAAAAACTAGAGAGGAAGAGCCTGAAATGAGTAGTCAAAATGTCACCTCAGGCCATGGTGAGGTCATGGACCATACCACTGAAGGTCATGTGTGAGTTCATCGTCCTGTAGCAGAAGGTATCTCTTACCAACAAAGGACATGTTGATGTATCTGACATGGGCTGCTGCCTATGGCCATGTTAAGTCTGAAGGCTATGTAGAGTTGGCCCTGCCTTTTATCACTTGGAGTACTTGAGAGATCAGGTCCTACTCCTGTCCTAGGCAGAGTTGGAGTGTTGGCTCTGGTGGTGTGGCTGCAGGAGATCTGGGTTTGGTGGTATAGGTGCAGGAATGCTGGCACCCATGGTAAGAGCATAGGAGAGCCGTCAGGCTAACTAATTCAGCTTCTACCCAAACTCAGATACAGGGTTCTAAGTTTGCCCATTAAAACATCTATACCATCTATAAACTACTGGGGAACATGAAGTGTTCAGTCACACAGAATTAAAGCATCAGTAGCTCCATGACAAAGGATAGCAACAGGATACATAAGAATGACTTGATGAAGATCCAGAAATAACAGTGTAGAAAAAGTAAGAGGTCTCCAACCAGACCAATGACTCATTCCACTGAACATCTGAAAGATATTTGTTGTTAGAGGTGGAATTTTTTATGTGTCTATCTTCTTTTGGGTTTGTTGAAAATAGATTAGTTTCTTGCTCTTTCTGGGGTGTGTTTTACCTCCTTGTGTTGAAGTTTTCCATCTATTATCCTTTGTAGGACTGGATTTATGGAAAGATATTATGTGAAATTGGTTTTACCATGGAATATCTTGCTTTCTCCATCTCTGGTAATGCTTTTGCTGGGTATAGTAGCCTGGGCCGGCATTGTGTTCTCTTAAGGTCTGTATGACATTAGTCTAGGATACTCCAGCTTTCATAGCCTCTGGTGAGAAGTCTGGCGTAATTCTGATAGGTCTGCCTAATATCTTACTTGACATTTTCCCTTCACTGCTTTTAATATTCTTTCTTTTGTTTTGTGCACTTGGCATTTTAACTATTATGGAACATGAATAGTTTCTTTTCTGGCCCAATCTCTTGGAGTTCTCTAGGCTTCTTGTATGCTTATGTGTATCTCTATTTCAGGTTGAGGAAGTTTTCTTCTATAATTTTGTTGAAGATATTTACTGGCTCTTTAAGATGGGAATCTTCACTCTCTTCTATACCTATTATTCTTGGGTTCAGTATTTTCATTGTGTCCTGGATTTCTTGAATGTTTTGAGTTAGGAGCTTTTCGCTTTTTGTATTTTCTTTGACTGTTGTGTCAAAGTCTTCTTGGGTACCTTTTTCACCTGAGATTCTCTCTTCTGTCTCCTGTATTCTCTTGGTGAGGTTTGCATCTATGACCCCTGTTCTCTTTCCTAGGTCTTCTGTCTCCAGGGTTGTCTTGCATTGTGTTTTCTTTATTGTTTTTATTTCCATTTTTAGATCCTGGATGGTTTTGTTGAATTCCTTTACCTGTTTGCTTGTATTTTCCTGTAATTCTTTAAGTGATTTTTGCTTTCCCTCTTTAAGGGCTTCTACTTATTTATCTGTGTCCTCTTGTATTTCTGTAAGGGAGTTTTACAAGCAAAAAGATCCTGGGCAGATGTCATACAGACCCAAAGACAACACGAATGCCAGTCCAGGCTTCTATAGCCAGCAAAACTCTCAATTTCCATAGATGTAGAAAGCAATATATTCCAATCACAAGATGAAATTTACACAATAGTCTTCCATAAATCCAGCCCTACAAAGGAAAATAGATTGAAAACTCCAACTCAGGGAAGGAAAATACACCCTAAAAAAAAAGCAAGACCTAGTCTTCTTTCAACAAATCCAAAAGAAGATAACCACACAAGTATACTTCCATCTACATCAGCAAAAATAACAGGAATCAACAATTACTTTTCCTTAATATTCTTAGTATCAGTGCTCTCAATTCTCCAATAAAAAGACGTAGACTAATAGACTGGATAAGTAAACAGGACCCAGGATTTTGCTGCATACAGGAAACCCATCTCAGTGACAAAGACAGACATTACCTTGGAATAAAAGGCTGGAAAACAAATTTCCAAGCAAATGGTCCTAAGAAACAAGCTAGAGCAGCCATTCAAATATCAAATAAAACTTACCTTCAACCAAAAGTCATCCAGAAAGATAAGGAAGGAAAAATCTACCAAGATGAACACTCACTCCTGAACATCTGTGTTCCAAATGAAAGGGCACCCATATTCATAAAAGAAACTTTACTGAAGATCAAAGCACACATTGCACCTCATACAATAATCAGGGGAGACTTCAGAAATGGACAGATCATGGAATCAGAAAATAAACAGGGACACAGTGAAACTAACAGAAGTTGAGAACCAACTGGATTTAACAGATGTTGATAGAACATTTTATCCTAAAACAAAAGAATATAACTTCTTATCAGTACTTTGCCATGCACACTTTGCATGACAGCAGTTTATGAGGCAAAAGCTTCAAGGAAGCCGTCTTCTGCAATCCTTAACTCAGAGGTAGCCCAGATATGTCCTTGCTATAGTGCTAGGTGTCCCCCAAGATAAATGTTGCTCTCTGACCTCCACCAAGGTTCCAACATCCCTGCCAGACCCTGGCTTGGAATTTCTCACAAGCAACGTTACACAATCAGACTAATTGCCTCCGGCGTTGTTAGAGAGATAATGAGGGGGCTAGGGCATTGACTAGCCCAAAAGATTAGCATAGTGGGCCTTTATTAAGGATGGGCGGGACCTTGAGCTGAGTGTGTGTGTGTGTGAGACAGTGTACTGCAGGGCATTCGAGACTGGAGATTTGAGCCTCTACCCTCCTGGTTGGCTCACCTGCAGCCCCCTTGGGACTCCAGCCGGGCCCACGAAGGCCTGAGTGTGTTTAGAGCCTGGGGGTGCTGCACCAGTCCAGAGGAGATGGCTGCAGTTTTAGACCCAGTGTGTTTTAGATGGCCCCTCAGATGTACTTCGACTGTTGAGCTGCCAGATTTTTCATTTCTCTTTTGTAAGGACTGTAAAAGTCTGATGCCATTTTTGAGTAATACATTCAAATCCTGTACTTCCATGTGTCATGTCTGTTATTTTTTAATTCACTGACTGCTTGCTGACCTGTACCCGAACCCTGTTTCTGGGTTGAGGGAAGCACAGATTAGCTGGCCTGTGGCAGTACCTCATGGTACATTCTCCAAAATTGGCCATACAACCAGATACAAAACAGGCCTCCCAGGCATCATATCAGATCAACATGGAGTAAGGCTGGTCTTCAATTTATAATAGCCAGAAATTGAAAACAACCCAGATGTCTCTCAATAGAGGAATGGATACAGAAACTGTGGTACATCTACACAATCGAGTACTACTCAGCTATTAAAAACAGTGAATTTATGAAATTCTTAGGGAAATGGGTGGATCTGGAGAGTATCATCCTGAGTGAGGTAACCCAATCACAAAAGAACACATATGGTATGCATTCTCTGATAAGTGGTTATTAGCCCAGAAGTTTGGAATACAGGAAGAACAACCCACAAACCCACAAGAAACTTAAGAAGAAGAAAGACCAAAAGGTGGACATTTCATTCCTTCTTAAAAGGGGGAACCAAATACCCATGGAAGGAGTTGCAGAGATTAACTATGGAGTAAAGACTGAAGGAAGGACAAGCCAGCCTAAATATAGCTATCTCCTGAGAGGCTCTGACAATACCTGACTCATACAGATGTAGAGGCTCATAGCCATTCATTGAACTGAGTACACAGTCCCCAATGAAGGAGTTAGAGAAAGGATCTATGGAGCTGAAGGATTTGCAGCCCCTTAGGACAAACAACAATATGAACTAACTAGTACCCTCAGAGCTCCCAGGGACCCAACCACCAACCAAGGACTATACATGGTGGGACTGAATGTTTTGGCAGCATGTGTATAGTAGAGGATTTCAAAGTCGATCATCAATAGGAGGAGAGGCCCTTGGCCCTGTGAAGGTTCTGTGCCCCAGTGTATGGGAATGCCAGGGCCAATAAGTGGGAGAGGGTGGGGTGGTGAGCAGGGGGAAGGGAGAAGCAACAGGGGTTTGTTCTTTGGAGGGGAAACTGGGAAAGGAAAAATTTACATGTAAATAAAGAAAATATCTAAAAAAAAAAAAAAAAAAAAAAGGCCGGTTTTCAATAACAACAAAACAACAAAAAGCCCATATATCCCTGGAAGCTGAACAATGCTTTACTCAATGATGAATTGGTCAAGGGAGAAATAATGAAAGAAATTAGAGACTTTAGAATTTAATGAAAATGAAGGCAAAACACACCCAAACTTATGGGATACAATGAAAGCAGTGCTAAGAGGAAAACTCATAGCTCCGTATGCCTCTATAAAGAAACTGGAGAGAGCATACTTAACAGTACACCTAAATGATTGAGAACAAAAAGAAACAAATATACCCTAAAGGAGTAGACAGCAGGAAATAATCAAACTTGGTGTGAAATAACCAAATAGAAACAAGAAGATCTACACAAAGAATCAACAAAACCAGGAGCAGTTTCTTTGAGAAAATCAACATGATAAATTAACCCTCAGCCAGTCTAACCAGAGGTACAGAGCCAGTGTCCAAATTAGCAAAATCAAAAATGAAAAGGGAGATAAAACAAAAGAAACAGAGGAAATTTAAAAAAATCAGCAGATCCAACTACAAAAGCCTATACTCAACAAAACTGGAAAATCTGGATAAAATGAACAATTATCTAGACAAATACCAGTTATCAAAGATAAATCAGGATCAGTCCCATAACCCTTAAAGAAATGGAAGCAGCCATTAAAAACTCCCAACCAAAAAAGCCCATGGCTGGATCTATTTAGGTCAGAATTCAATCAGACCTTCAAAGGAGACCAAATACCAATACTCTTCAAATGATTTCACAAAATATGAACAAAAAAAAAAACACTACCCAATTTGATATATGAGACAACAGTTAAGCTGTGTACTAGCTGGTTTTATGTGCCAACTTGACACAGGCTGGAGTTATCACAGAGAAGGGAGCTTCAGTTGGGGAAGTGCCTCCATGAGATCCAGCTGTGGGGTATTTTCTCAATTAGTGATCAAGGGGGTAGGGCCCCTTATGGATGGTGCCATCCCTGGGCTGGAAGTCTTGGGTTCTATAAGAGAGCAGGCTGAGCAAGCCAGGGGAAGCAAGCCAGTAAGGAACATTCCTCCATGGCCTCTGTATCAGCTCCTGCTTCCTGACCTGCTTGAGTTCCAGTCCTGACTTCCTTTAGTGATAAACAAAAATGTAAAAGTAAGCTAAATAAACCCTTTCCTCCCCAACTTGTTTCTTGGTCATGATGTTTTGTGCAGGAATAGAAACTCTGACTAAGGCAAATTGATACCAAAATCACACGAAGATCCAACAAAGAAAGAAAACTTAGGACCAATTTTCCTAATGAATATTGATGGAAAAAATCTCAATAAAATTCTTGCAAATCAAATCCAAGAATGAATCAAAATGATCATCCAAAATGACCTCAGGCTTCATCCCCAGGGTTCATCCCAGAGATTTAGGGATGGTTCTATGTACTCAATGTATTCTGTCAAGTGAATTCCATCAATGTAATCGACTACATTCACTAACTCAAAGAAAAAATAAAAACCTATGATCATTTCATTAGATGCTGAAAAAACATTTGGCTAAATTCAACATGCCTTCATGTTAAAAGTCTTGGAAAGATCAGGAATTCAAGGCCAATACCTAAACATAGTAAAAACAATATACAGCAAACCAGTAGCCATCATCAAACTTAGTGGAGAGAAACTTTAAACAATCCTGCTAAAATCAGGTACTAGACAAGGCTGCTCACTCTCTTCCTATCCATTCAACATAGTACTTGAAGGTCTAGCTAGAGTAATTAGGCAACAAAAGGGGTTAAAAGGCATACAAATTAGAAAGGAGGAAGTTAAAATATCACTATTCGCAGGTGATATGGTGGTATACTTAAGTGAACCCAAAATATCCACCAAAGAACTCCTTCAGTTGATAAACAACTTCAGCAAAGTGGCTGCATATAAAATTAACTCAAATCTCTAGCCTTTCTATACTCAAAGGTTAAACAGGTTCACAAAGAAATTAGGGAAACAACTCTCTTCACAATAGTCACAAATAATATAAAATACATTGGTGTGATTCTAACCAAGCAAGTGAAAGATCTGTATGACAATAACTTCAAGTTTCTGAAGAAAGAAATCAAAGAAGACCTCAGAAGTTGGAAAGATCTCCCATGCTCATGGATGGCAGGATTAATACAGTAAAAACAGTCATCTTGCCTAAAGCAATATACAGATTCAATGCAATCCCCATCAAAATTCCAACCCATTTCTTCAGAGATATAGAAAGAGCAATTCTCAAATTTCTTTAGAGTAACAAAAAGCCCAGGATAGCAAAAACTGTTCTCAACAATAAAAGAACATCTGGGGAAATCCCTGACCTCAAGTTGTATTACAGAGCAACAGTGATTAAAATCTGCATGGCATTGGTTCAGTAACAGGCAGGTAGATTAATGGAATAGAACTGAAGACCCAGAAATGAACCCATACACCTATGGTCACTGATCTTTGACAAAGGAGGTAAGCCCATCCAGTGGAAAAAATACAGCATTTTTAACAAATGGTGCTGGTTCAACTAGTGATCAACATGTGGAGGAATGTAAATTCACCCTTTCTTATATCCTTTGACAATACTCAAGTCTAAGTGGATCAAGGACCTTCATGTAAAATGAGATAAACTGAGTCTAATAGAAGAGAAAGTGGGAAAGAATCTCAAACACATGGGCACAGAGGAAAAGTTCCTGAAAAGAACACCAATGGCTTATGCTCTAAGATCAACAATTGACAAATGGGACTTCATAAAGTTAAAAAGCTTCTGTAAGTCAAAGGATACTATCAAAAAGACAAAAGGGCAATGCTCAGATTGGGAAAAGATCTTTACCAGTCCTAAATATGACAGAAGGCTAATATCCAATTTATACAAAGAACTCAATAGTTAGACTGCAGAGAACCAAATAACTTTATTAAAAAATTGGCAACAGAATTAAACTGAGAATTCTCAACTGAGGAAACTCAAATGGCAAAGAAGCACCTAAAGAAATGTCCAACATACTTAGTCATCAGGGAAATGCAAGTCAAAAGGATGCTGACACTCCACCTCACACCAATCAGAATGCCTAAGATCAAAAACTCAGGTGACAGCAGATGCTGGTGAGGATGTGGAGAAAGAGGAACACTTCTCCATTGCTTGTGGGATTGCAAGCTGGAAATCAGTGGGGTGGTTCCTCTGAAAACTGTAAATTGTTCTTAACTACTCAAACATCTGTCCATACTCTATATTTCTAGATCTTTCAAATCTCATTTGCTTACTTGCATTCAGATATTGTAATTTTTTTTAATTCATTGAAACCTCTGATACAGTAGTTAGGTTTACAGAGAAGTGTGCAGGTCTGATTTGAGGTTCATATAAACACCACAAAAATTAACATGATTCTTGTTCCTTAAAGTTATTTTTTTACGTGGGATATCTATTTTTAACTAATAGTAAAATCCATACATGAGTCCTTTTATTTATATTTTTACATTTTGATGTTTAGGTAATACACTATTTACAATTTTTTTATTGAGTAGTTTTCTGGATGCAAATAACTTTCTTTGAAAAATTTTTAGAAAGCTTTCACACTTAAGATGTATTTGAACTTTTTTATATTCACAGTTAAGATAATGTCAGCAATATAATTAAAATTAGGGATGGTATTATGTGCCCTGTATTACTGTTATACGTCACTTCTCACAGATACCACCTAACATGTACTCTTTCTTTTTCTTTTTCTTTCTTCTCTGCATAACCCTGACTGTCCTGGAACTCATCCTGTAGACTAGGCTGGCCTTGAACTCAGAAATCTTCCTGTGTCTGCCTCCCAAGTGCTGGGATTAAAGGTGTGTACCAGCATGGCCCGGCCTAACATGCACACTTTTAAAAGCATAAATGACTTTCTTGTAGAACTTACTGTTTTGCCATGTCTTTAAAAATACTTTAGACTGAGCAAGTGAATGAAAACTTTGGCCAGCCCAATGAAATACAGATGACTCTGGAACAGTAAGAGTTTACAGTAGCCCCTAAACAGAAAAATTCCCAGGGCTGGTTAATATGCTTTACACAAGAACCACTGAGTTTCTATAAGGTACGTGAGTAGTACTCTATGAGAGCTCTTCCTATAATAATGGCCAAAAGGCCATGTGTGCTACCATGACAGATATTCACATGACATCTCTATGCATGTAAAGTCACCAATATTCAGCCATATTCATTTTCATTTCCTCATAAGCAGACATTTAATTGAAAACTCAGTCTTGAATGTATCCTCATCCATCACTTTAAAAGTTCCTTAATAGCTTAGAGTACCAGTTGTCCAGAAATATTGTCTTGAGAATATTTGACCCCCATAAGTCTAGACTCCTCAAAGTACAATGTCCAGAGATGTACTTAAGTAGCACTTTGGGCTCGGAGCTATTTGCCACATTAAATGAATAAAAAATGACTACAGAATCATCTGTAAACATGAAGTGCCATGTAAATACTTAGTAATAAGCATTTTTCTTCAATTTATATTTCATTTTATTCTAAGATACTTCTTAAAATTACATTATGGATTATTTTGCATAATGCCTTTCCAACAAATTGTATTCAGAACATTTTAGAGAGTTAAATACATGTCACTGTGTGTCATAAATTACAGAAAGACTCTTTGAATAGTAAGTGAATTAGTACATTCAGTCATAAGGCCAGAGAAAAATGGGTTATGTATGTGTCTGGGTTGGAATATCTAGACTTTCTGGAACCAACACTTCAAATCCCAGCAGAGAAGATCTGTTCTTCCTTCTGAGACAGAGTCCATTCAGGTTACACTCTGATGTTTTTTTGAATGATCTCTTGGAACAGTAGACATATCTCCTATATGTTAACATTTTACTAAGTCATAACAAATGCAAATATATTCAAGAGAATTTAACCATCAATTTGTTATATCTTTTAATGTGGGCAACATTTTAGTGGTCATGTAAGGCTGACAGAACATAGGAGAAACAGAGTGTTAAAAATAGAAACACTAAGTTACTGTCCGGACAGTTGTTTCTACTGATTCTGGGGAAACAGATTCAAATATAACTGTATTACTTGCAGAATCGTAGAATTAGCTTATGCTAATGATGGTGGAGAATGTCATATGATTTTTGTTAATATTAATCTGAATCCATGATGACATATAATTATAATCTATATAAAATTTTCACAATTGAGAAAGAAGCAGTATAAAAACCTAAAATTAAATAAAAAGGATGCAGCTGTTCAAATATTTCTCAAAGTCACATGCAAATGTTATCATATTTAAGCATCGTCTTTCTAAGTGAAGATTTTCAAATTTTTCACACCTCAGGAATAATATAAAGTGTCAATCATGATTCACCAGAAAGAGGAATTCCAATTTACTAATTGCAAAAGCACGAATCTTTCCCAGATAATGGCTTCTGATGGATTTTTTTCCAGATTCTTATCAGGCTTGTGAGGATGGTTATGATGTGAGTCACATCTGAGAGTGCAGATAGAGCACAGAGCTGCCTTTTCACTGGGGAGGCACGCTGCAGTCCTGGCATTAAAAAAGAGCTGGAACAATCTAGGTTTTAATTTTAAATTTCCATTTTACTTTAGATTACAGGAATATGATGATGATAACTTTGAAAAGCATACTTAAAACAATATGAAAC
>JADRCD010235262.1:0-15000 GCA_019843815.1 Montemys delectorum
CTCTCTGGCTTTTATTTCAGAATTACCCTCTGGCGAGGTGTCTCAGTGTCTACAACCCCGCCAGCTGATTTTGGAACTCTTGCATAAGTCAAAGTGATGCTCCAGTTCTGTAATGAATGAGGGAAGTTTCTCAAGATGTCAAACACTCAATGCTGGGGCCATGGCTGGAGAGCCACGCCCACCCCCTGAGCTGTCGGCTGAGAACCTCAGTCCCTCTAGTCACAGGTCTCTACTCAGAACTGAGATGTCCCCGTACTCCTGCCCTTCCGAAAGAATATATCAAAAGGGGTTTGACCGTCAAATTCAGTTATGGAGTAGCTTGCCTTGCATCTATCTGCAGCAGCACGTGGAGCATGGATCCCCAATTTTCAGTCACTTGAGACTTCCAAAAGGCTGTGACAATGGCATCTCATCACCCACAGGGGTCCGGGTGACTGCATGCCTGCACATTAATGGCTTAAAGGCTTATTTTGGAATTGTATCCTCTTACAAATGTAAGTCTTTTGTGTATGTGGAGGTGCCAAACCTTCACGGAGTGCGTCTTGCTGGTAAGGGAGTGTGAGAAGGTGCATTTTGAGGTGTGTGGGAATGCCCTAACGAGAGGGGAAATGTCTAGAAGTGAAAGGATTTGCATTTAATTCTCCTTTGTGACCCGGGTGAGGCTGCTAGCACCATCTTAATGAGCCCCTACCTCGACCCTAATCTCAGAAAGCCCCCGAGAGAGAAAATTTTCGAAAGGCAAATCTGTTTCTCCCTTCTGACCCTTGGCCTGACCTGAGGGATCCTGGGAACACAAAACGTAGCATGAATCCGCAGAGGCGTTAAAAAGACTGACCGGCCCTACAATGATGAGCCAAAGCACAGGTTACCTTATAGCTTGCATATTTATTGAACAAATCCTACTAAAATAGCTAAAATACATTGGGTACTTATGAGAGGACCACGTTACAAAAGCCTGCGATTTTGGCAGCGCACACTGCAATTCTACATAAATGCCACAAATGCACAATACTGTTTCCTTGCTTTATTTACATGCTGATATATCTACCCTAACAGAGGTGGGGGTAGGGAGAATGCACGAGAAACTCAGGCCAGAGGGGAAGCGAGAGAGAACCAAGAGAGACAGTGCATGCGTCATTGGTGTTTAACAGTCAGAAGCGCAAACAGTTCAGAACAAGGCCTGCCCTGTCAAAGGAAGAGCAAAAGACGTTATATAAAAATTAAGGTGGGCTTTCAGTCTGGCTAACACAACAACATTCCGTGAGGAGATGGCATTTTCAGATTTTATTTTCGTTTATCCATTTCATTGGGAGCAAGGACAAAAATGTAAAATCTACACCTTGCTTATCAAAACTGCCAAAAAAATGTGTTTTGCCTTTCACCATCACCACCAGCACCACCACCACCACCACCATCATCACCACTACCACCACTATCATCATCATCACTATCATAAATCATCATCTTTATCATCACTATTTTGTAAAGACATTTTTCCAATTTCAACTTTGGGAAAGGGATAATTTTCAAATTCCTACTCAAATGCCAGTACTTTGGATTTTTTTTTTCCCCCCACATGGCACTTATTAAAAGAGTGGACTTTTACCCTCCCCTCCCCCAATAGCTAGTCAAACAAAAAGAATCCAAAGAGATAACCTCTAAATGCCTGGAAAAAAAATTATTGCTTTTCTTTGTCTAAGTCAGGCAGGTGAGGCTGTAGAAAGGAAGAGATCTGGTAGGTCAATTACAGTTTTGTGATTGCTCCCGCTACCGTGACTGCACATCCGCCAGGGCCAGTCACAAGAGGATAGCCTCTCACACTCTTGGTAGCATCCGCTCTACCAACAACACTGAAGAAGAAAGCCACACTCAAGACACAAGGAAAATAAGTCAGTCCAGTCTAGAGAAGAACATTCCAGGAAACAGAGTACCAACACCTTCTTAGAACATGGAAATAAAAAAACAACTCCACCAGAGCTACCTCGCCAAGGAGCATGTTGAAAGTCCAAAATAGCACCATTCATCAGTGTCTCAGGCCCTGTGGCAGCGTCTCAGTCACTTACCACAAGGAAACAATGAGTTTCAAACTACTTCTATACATCAAAAGAGTACATGGGTAAAATATAGATATATAGACAATCGATGAACATAAACTACTAGGCTTGTTACATCTAAATGAAAAACAAAAAACCAAAAAAAAAAAAAAAAAAAAAAAAACTGTGGGGGACTCTCGGCCTCTGCAAGAAGCAGTCGGGAGCTGTGTGATGAAAGGCAGGAGTGGACCAGTCATATGAGCGCAGTAGGAGTTTTGAGTTGTGGAAGACATTGTTGTAGCGAACCAGGCCTGAAGGCCCACCTGTAGGGGTTGTAAACGTGGATTCACAGTGTGAAATTCTGAGCGTTTTCACTTGAGTCAGAATGATTAAAAACTGGTTTGATGAAACCTATTTGTCCACTGTAAATTCTCTAAAGCCAGGCTTAGAGTCCCATAGTTTCTTCGTATAGTTGATGATTTACACAGAAAAAAAAAAATCCCATATATGATACCAAAACCTCATCAAAACCCCATACACCATATGTAATACAAATGGAGGTGGGACGGTTAAAAAGTGTGGAGGTAACTGATGGCTGGGGAGCAGGGTTCACGGCTGCCCGGCGGAGGCAGCGAGGCAGCGCTGCTCTCCATCACCTTCTTGCGGTTCACTTCCTTAGGCACAGGAAGTCTTCCCTGCAGGAGAAGACAAACAGAGAGATAGACAGACAGACACACAAAGATATACTTAGTCACACTTTTAGAACCATCTTTAACGGTTTTTGCTTCTCTACCTTTTTCTTGTCCTGGAACTTTTTCTATAAATGAGAACTTCTATAAACTTTTTCTGGAACAGTTTATATATATATTAACAGTATTCTCGTGAACCTAAATATTAGGACAGCGGGCGCTGAAGCAGTTGAAGAGCAGCTTTCCTTTGCTCCTGCAAACTCTTTCTCTCATGGTGGTGACGTCACTCCTCAGAATCAGGTCTCCGGGGACAGCTGCTAGTATTAGACAGGACCCAGGATTGCACTGTTAGGAGTATACATAGAAGTGCTAATACATTTTTAAAGATTTATTTTATGTGTATGAGTATCTGCCTGCATGCCCATGTGTGTACAACATGTGGGCCTGGTGTTCACAGAGGGCATTGGATCTCTGGAAGTGTAGTTACAGATGGATATGACCCACCATGTGAGTGCTGGGAACTGAATCCAAGTCCTCCGCAAGAACAGAAACTGTTCTTAACCTTCTTAACCGCTGAGCCTTCTCTCTAGACCCATATAAGTGTGTGTGTGTGTGTGTGTGTGTGTGTGTATTTTTAATTTCCAATGGGTAATGGGATGGAGGGCTGATAGTAGTCTATTTTCCATTACACTCCTTAAAATATATCATAATACCTAAATCTTTTCTATGTAAGCCTTACTCTATAAGCAATTGGTACACTTCATACAAGTGCTAATGGTCAGGACTAAAATGGTACCCAAGATGGAAATGTTTGAGAGATTCACAATGTAAAAGGATCCCAGGGAGCAGCTACAGGAAGAAGAGGAGAGCGAGAAATCACATCCAGAGGCTCCCGAGACTCCGTAAGTCCCTCCTTACACAGCTGATGGCTGACAGGAGATGATGGGCCCGACAGGAGATAAGCACACTGTGCTGCCTCTGCTGGCACACAGAAGGAGACTGGCAGCCTCCCTCAGAACCCAGCAGCAAGAGGGAAGGCAGTTCAGTGGGGCCCACTGACCAACTGACATACAAGTCTTAATTCAGTACAAACGGAAGAAAGGTTGCATGTCCCAACCACACACGCCCACTCAGTGAAGACAAAGCTTCCTCTAAATCAAGCCATTAATTTTTTAGTATTTTCTTAGGGAAGACACCTTAGCCTTTGTGGTTTTTGAGTATTTGTGTTCCAGTCAATGGAGTTGACTCCATGGAAGTACTTGGTTACTAGAAGAAAGTACTGTGCAGTTGTGAAAACCATTTTGATCATGAAATTTTAGTATCCAGTACACAAAGTAAAATAAAAACTAAATTAAAAAAATCCACTGGTATTTTCCAAGTAATGCCCTCCCACCCAAATCAGACCAGTTAGTGTGGCCTCCAAACTGTTCCAAAGAGACACAGTCCCAGTACCCTTTGACCTCCAGGGAAAAACACACTACAAAAATGAAATGTAAGAGCCAGGAAAGAGCTATCTCCTGAAAAAAAAAAAAAAAAAAAAAAAAACCTGGAGTATTTCAGATCTGAATTTAACTCTTCTAGTTTTGTTTAATTTCATTGTCTTCCTCTTGCGGTACCAAACACTCATACACTTTAGCGCTCCTTACTGCTCCTTACTCTCAATGCTTGTACACCTTGTTGGCATTTAAGTCTATAGAGGGAGACGGAAACAAAAATAGTCCCTACCCAATCTGCCTTTAACTATGATGTATGGGTGGTACCAAAGTAACGGACAACAGACCATGTCAGTAGGTCCTGCAGAAGCAATATTATTGAAAGACCCCGAGGGCCAATAACCTGAACCACCTTCAATGCGACAAACTCCCAGAGAGAGATGGCTCTCTGTACCTCCTTTTGGGAGCCTGGATTTACGAGATCACAGTCTTCGTCCCTGACATACTGTTTGGTTTTAAAGAACCGTCTGTCTCTACTACACTTTCCGTCCCCAGAAGTCAGGCCTTTACAACAGTTGAGGAGACACAGTCTACCACTCTTCATCACCCACAGGTAATGATCCTTGTGAGACAGAGACCTGAGTATTCTAGAAGCCTGAGGATGGACGGCAAGCAGAGGGGCTCGTGCCCACAACAAGCCTGCTCTGCCAGAAGCCACATCCAGATGGATGCTCCTTCTGATAACTGCTAGTCCAGCCCCAGTTACTAAGTAATGTGCTTTGGACCAAGTAAACGTAGATTATCTTTCATGTCAAGGTATGCTTTTCTAGAAGTGTCCCTCTAGAAAAGGGGCAAGTATATTATGTTTAAAAGACTACTTCATACTTAGAGAAGGTATAACAAGAGAGCTGAAGGCCTGTCCCTCCTACTTACTGTGCCCACTACGGAGCGTGCTTGTAGTGTAGGCAAGAAATGCAGGGAAGGACCACTGCCCTCACACCTCACTGAAGGCCCTCATCTGGGCTTGCCCACCTGCTTGATATTGCCAGCATGGGAGAGCTGTGGGGAAGCCTGACTGAGGTATGAATTAACTACACTGTTTCTTTTCACCCTCAGTTGCCTCAGGGGAATTATGCCCTAGTTTAGCCCAGAAAAGAATATCTAGGGACAAAAATACATATATATGTATATAAATAATTGTAAGGGGTGAGGTATGTAGTCCAGGGCAGAATATGTGCCTAGCATGCATTCTGTCTCCAGAACCATCAAAGAATAATGTAACAATAAGTAAAAGTAGTAGTAGTAGTAATAATAATAATAATAATAATAATAATAATAATAATAATGAGGAGGAGGAGGAGGGGGGAGGGGGAGAGGGAGGGCTGAGCTGATGGTAAAGGGTTAAGCTGCCTCTCAGCTGTGTGCCGTGCTGGAGTTGTGGGCTGCGGTTGAGCCTCTACTCCAGTTCTTTTCCTACATGACTAGCACAGACTTAGTGCTATCAAGTCCCACAAAATTTTCATCCACCTGCATCTCTGCCAAAAGTTTCAACTTGACCTTCAGAAATTCTCTGAAAAACTAAAAAATGACTGACTGAGGCTTGCCTTCTTTCCATGCTCACTGGCAGAGGACAGGACTGCAATTTCTGAAAATTCTGTCAGTAATGGGAATCCTGTCATTCAGTGTCAGTAAGGCCTTCTCCTGCAGGGAAGCGGCAGCAGTGCTACACCTGGGTAGTTCCACTGTCCAATGACATGGGACTTTGAACTTTTGAAAAAAATTCTTACGTTCCATGCATGGGTATTTTGCTTGCATGTGTGTATTTGAACCACAAGCATGCAGTGCCCAGGAGACCAGAAGAGGGTGTTGGATCCTCTGGAACTGTAGTAACAGACATTCACGAGCCATCATGTGGGGGCTGGGAATCAAACCCTCCACCTCTCCAGCCCCATGAAATTGCTCAATGGAAATGTTATTTTCAATGGATTCTGTCTTTATTGTGAAATCATGAGGTCAGGGCTAAGAAGCACAACTAACTTACTTAAAGTCCAGTTGATACCTTGTTGTTCAAAGTACCTACAGGAAAACTGGTGACTTAGCTTCGTTTTTTTTTGTTTGTTCATTTTTTTGTTTGTTTGTTTCAAGAACAGTACCAATTAACATAAATATCTCGAGACAGAGAATTTTGGCCCAACAAGATATCACACCAAAAATCATTTTGCTGTAGAACATTTCCCAGGTCTACAAAAACTAGAAGAAAGACAATCTAAGAGTTTCTAATGATTTCCCATTTTGTTGTGTGGGTTGTGTCTGATGAGCAGGCACCACCAACAGCCATGACTTCGTACTTCAAAGGCCTCATCACCTACTCCTAACCTTCCTCCCTGGTTTTGTTTTTGGATTTCTCACTGATATTTAAATTTAAATTTGCCTGACCAGGATTAAAACAAGTTTAAGATCTGTAAAACAAACATTTGACACACAGATTCATTGATGCTTCAAGGAACATCTGCATCTGAATCCAGGTCACAAAGGGAAGGCAACAGGAAGTTTAACCGTTTTCTGGCTATGCAAGTGGTTTGCTTGGTGTTTTGAGATAGGATCTCACTATGTAGTCCAGGCTAGCCTCAAGTTTTCAGTAGTCCTCCCACCTCAGCTTTTTGGGGTGCTGGGATTATAGGTATACCACTAGGCCCAGCTCTAGGTTGTTTTTAAAGATACATTATTTCCAATATCAGCATAGTTTCATATTAGTGGATTATTATGGGATATACAATGAATGTTAAGATGAATATGAAATAGGTCCGATTTATTTCCTCGTGTGTGTTTATGCTACAAACTTGAAAACAGTGTTTACAAACAGAAGCTCAGGCTCTCACCTTAGAAAGACCTCCCTCCATTTCCTTGGGTGGAAATGGTTCTTGGCTGACCCAGACCAGGAGTTCCGGGTAGTAAAGCTGTGGAGACATAAAAGCACACACATTCAAATCCCAAAGAAGATCCACCCGGAAGCCCTAAAGCCTCACCCCTGAAAGCTCAGTTCTCCTCAGTTCTCTAACTCTCAGTTCTCTGAGCTTTCTTACCCACCTTCCCCACTGCCACACCTTGCCCTTCTGCTTAGAGCACCAGCAAATTCGTCAGACTTTTTCCAAACATTCACTGCACCCAGGAGAATGTCAGCTTCAACTTTGCTCCTCCAAGATGGAGTCCAACAGAGCAGAGATATCAATCAATGTTATCTTTAGCAGGCAAATTGGCAGCTTAATGGCAAGTCTGGCAGGGTGCACTGTGGAGAGCTCTGAAAGCATCTTACATCCCATGAGTACCCTTGCAAACCTTCATGTTGATGACATCAAATGTTCAGGTAGTCATCAACACTGTTAGGAATTAGCCTCCTCTTATCAGGTTAAATAATAGACACAAAGCAAAGAAGAAGGGAGGGCAGAGATGTCTTCTACCATTCCCCCACTCCACGAAGCCCCTCACACTACACTGCAGCTAGCTCCCTAAAGCAGCCACGTATCTGAGAGAGGGGCAGGGCGCTAGGCAGCTGTACAATGAATGATTCAGATAATACGAGCTGATGGATTCTGCTGGTGGGAGGAGGGAGAAGGAGGGAAGCGAGCTGAGTAAGTCTCCTTTAAATATACAAAGAGTTATTATCATAAGGTGGTTGACCAGCTGTTCTCTATTTCCAGAAAGCAAGGTGGGGAGGGGAGGCTTAAAACTACAAATCGCAGATTTAGGTCAGCTATAAGAAAGATCTTGGCACAGGAATTGTTAAAATTACTAAAAGAATTTAGAGTGGAAAACTGTGAAGTCTTCTTTTTAAAAATTTAGAAACAGAAGCCAAGAGCCATCTGTCAGAGCTAATTCACGTTTGATCCGGGGAGGGAAGATGAGACTCCTTCCAGATCCGAGTTTTTGAAAGAAGCCTCCTCTATAAGAAGCGCCTCTCCTTAACAGATTAGCGAATGGACTCACGTGTCACTTTCAGCCTGGGAAGCCCTAATTGTTGAATCAATGGCTAATATTTGGTATGACTCCACCAATCTAGTTGGTTAGGGGCTCTGAAGCAGGCAGTGTGGATGGCTCACGGGTTCACTCCTTGGGATAACATAGCGTTTGGGCTGGTCTATCAGTTTTGCTTAGGGCACATCACAGCTCACTGAGTAACTGCATACACTATTTAATCTATTTCGGCAGGTGGCCTATGAATAGGAATATTTTAATTACACAGAAGAGAGAGGTAAAACTCAGAAAGGTCAGGATGACTTGCCCAAAGCGACACGTTGTGGGTCAGGACTGCAACTCAAATTACGTTCCTTAATCTAAACTCTTCTTTCCAGGGTGCCGCTGGTCTTAGGTTATTCCCTAAAGCAAAGTATCTATCCTGTACCATCCCTCTCTCAGAACAAGGCTAGTCCATAGCTGCCACCCATTTTGGGCTCTTAAAAGGGTTCATCCTGTAAGAAGTGGAGCCATTTCCTCTCCTTGGAGTGTGGCTGCTTTTCGACCCTCTGCTTCCAACACAGATTTCCCCTCCTCCGCCCATCTCCTTCTCAAAGAATGACCCCATCTGCCTTGTTTGGGACAGGCAGCCAATCCTGGCATTCTCTTCAGCCAGAAAAGAGGGAATGAAGAACAATCTAAAATAAATAAGCTTTTTGTTTGTTTCAAGCATATAACAAAACCATAGTACGTAAAAATCTCAGTTTAGCCTAACAGCTTCAATTTGACCCAAATAGAGGTCAGGAGTAAGTTCACTTAACATAAATTGACCTTAGCGATTGATCACATTTCAACATTATCACCACAATTTTTAAAAAAGCAAATAGTAAAAAATGGTTTCCCAAGGAACCAAAGGCAATGTCAAGAAATGACATTTGTGGTTGTGTGCTTCTCTGTGTGTGTGTGGGGGGGGATGTTCCATTTTAATAAAGTCATACCACGTCAGCATTTAGCATATCAAAGCTACCAGAGCACATGTCAACTATGAACAAACAGAACCAACATTTAGTACAATATTCAGAAGTGCAGGCAGCAGAGGGGCTGCTCTCAGTAAGCTCTGGGAAGGAAGGCAGCTACTGTCAGGTGCAAATCCAGGAAGAGAGTGAAGGGCAAGTTCAAAGGAGATGTACTCCAAGGAACAGATGGCCCTGTCCGTGCCCACTGTGGCTCCCAGGGCCCCAACAGCAGTGTCACAGATGGCTGGACTCTAAGACCCGCAGATGCAGAATGTGCTAGGAATCCACCTAGAGTCCCCAGTGTATGCCGACTGCAAAGTCTCTCTCTCTCCTTGGTACCAATTGGTTTGTGCTGCAAAACTCCACACATGGCTCTTACCACACTCCTCACCCTGGATTACAGTTCATGTTTTTTCATGAAAACTAAAGCAATACTCTTTTCCACTCGTTATTGAGTTCTTCCTTGGGTGACGGCGGCGGTTTGTATCTCACAAACCCAGACGTTCTAGGTAATGTCCATGCAGACACCCTAAAATGGCTTTATTCTTTCAAAACCATCTTCCATATAGAAAAAGAAACAATAATCTCAGTCAAATCCTCCTAAAATACTACTCTCTTAGACTCCAAATAGGAACGCTGGGGATACAAGCTCTATTTCAACAACTGTGAGTGCTTATTCCAAAAATGTGAAGGAAGGAAGGACTTGGAATTTTTGATGGATTTTTGCCTGACAGTGTGTTCAGTTCTCATTAATGTATCTTTCCCCCACAAAGCTACATCTACTTCACTGATGATAAGTTAGGAACGGGACTATATCGTAGCACTCAATATATGCACAGCTATGATATACATTCAAATATGGCTTATGGTGAAAATTTACTGTTTCTTAGTCCCAAAAGTATCTGATTGCTGAGACTTAAGTTTAAATATCCCCAAACAAATACACCTTGAGAATAAAGGCTCTCTTTCTCTCTCTCTTTCTCTCTTTCTCTCTTTCTCTCTTCCCTTCCTTCCTACCTTTTCTCCC
Source organism: Montemys delectorum (assembly GCA_019843815.1). Lineage (NCBI taxonomy): Eukaryota > Metazoa > Chordata > Mammalia > Rodentia > Muridae > Montemys > Montemys delectorum. Next base: position 10,150 of record JADRCD010235262.1, read on the forward strand.
TCTTCTTTTCTTCTCGTTGAAGACTTATTTTACTGTGTCAAGGCCACAGTAAAAATAACTTTAATTTTTAAGCCTATACAGTAAATAGCTTGATAGCAATTTGGTATTTGATATGAATGGTAACAAAAACTAGTATTCCAAATTAGAAAAACAAAATGTATGTGTGTGTGTGTGTGTGTGTGTGTGTGTGTGTGTGTGTGTTGAAAGGAAGGAATCAAAGACCAATCTTTCATGTTTCAAAAGAAAAGCAATTCAAAGCATTAGCATTGTTTGAAGCTTTTCATTTGAAAGCATGTGGGTATGTGTTGTGTTGTGTTGCTTGTGTTTGTGTTTGTGTTTGTGTTTGTGTTCAGTATTCTTGTGGTCCAAGTTTAGGAGCAATGGGGAAGTCCTTTGTTTTATTTCCTATCCATTCCCTTTATTCCACAACAGAATTTGATTCCTATGTCTCACCAGCTGGAAATTTAGAAGTTCCTGGATGTTCCCCGTTTATTTACTGCTTTTCCCAACATTTCGTTGAGAAGACTGTTCGGAGATAATGGCCAACAAAGGCTCCAATTATATCTTTACTCTGAACAAATATATTCCACATACTTAAACGCCTCTTACTTAGCTGTGTGGCAAACCTTCGCAGCAAAGCTGAAGTAAAGACTGCCACATGGCTTAGCTCCGAGAGACTATAACTGTAATACATTCTTTTCCCTTGGAGGAGTCTATTGTGTTCCAAGGATGTATATACATGCCCTGGGTATGACTTAAAAAAGATAGGTGCCCACCCCTTGGCATCACGAAAACAAGCTAACAGGGCAGCTGGTGTCCGACCTCCATAATTAATTCTTTCTATAGCAAAGGGGTATATTTCATAATCTCACTGCCAATTAAAGTGTATGCCTACAGATGCACATGTTCTACTATGCCTAATTGGCCAGGAAGTTGTGAAACCCAGTCCTGTAACTCAAAGAGAATGCGTGTGCATATGCATACACTTAATTTTGGTAAATATCCCCTGAAGTATCACAATTGCGCATCTTCCTCAGAAGCCACTGAGTCCCCCAAGGGTTGCTGGTCGCCTGAGCGAAGGATGTAAGCTTAAACTATAAACGAGGAACAAAGACCATTTTTCCTCTAAAAGCAGCACTGTACCAAAGACCAGATGGTGCAAAAAGATGATATACTGAGCTGGCTCTCGAGAGCCCTGGTCTCAGAAGCCTGCAGAACCCAGACAAAGCTTCTTCAGGGGAAAGCACATGGGAAGAAATGCATTACCATTGAAAGATAAAAAGGGAAACATGAAGAACACTAGGCTACCAGAAGGACGGATAGAGCCCGTGCAAATTTCAGAAGGCAGAATAAAGGTGTTAGTGCCTAAGTTGGCAAACACTCTGTGCTGAGAAGTAAATGAAACACATAAACACACACACACACACACACACACACACACACACACACACACACCGGCTATTAGAACAATTGAGTAATTAGAGAGAATGCATTATGAGTCTTTCTGCTGATACCCTGAGAGTCACCATACTTGACAAGTAGTAAGTCCTTAACATAGACAAAGTGAGGTGGGGGAAGATACTTGTACCTCACAAGAAAGAAGACAGGGATAACTCCCAACTTGGTCAGACCCAATGGTATCAGCATGACCTTAGGTGCGTGTTCCTCTGATGGGCCCAGATAATGTTCACATCTGACTCATATTCTGTAGCAGATTACGTGACCATCTGACATGCGATCCAATGACTGGTAATTCTCTGCTGGAGCAGTCGGAGTGCCTGAAACAAGCTGTGTGGACTTTCATAGTGGGATCCTCTGAACTCTTTCTGGTCATGGTAAAGCCGCCATGAGAGGCCGCTCACGACTATGTGGGAACCTGACAACTGTGGAATTTTAATTCTAGACTTCAACTAGGCCAAGAAAGGAATGAAAAATCTCCTTTCTGGCAACAAAATGAAAGTGTTTACATGTGAAATTAATCGTCAGCACAAAGAAGTTTCACCGCCACTCTGTTCCACAATGTAATAGTATGTTTGTCTCACTGTCGACTTTTTTTTTTTTAGATTCCATTTTCTAAGAATAACAGCAAAGACTTTCAAAGGTAGCAACAAACCAAGGCAAGAACAAGACACAGAAGGCTAACAACAGTATCTTTTTTCATTTCTTTTCTCACCACTGTTAAACCCACTCATTCCGTGAATTTCCTAGGCTTTGATGGTACATGGTTCAAGTCTAGGTGCAGCAGCTGCCCGTTTAATACAGCCGAGCAGGCCTGACATCCTGACCTCACTCGCAAACATTTCTGATATTGAGCAAACTCCTCTTCCCGTCCCTGTCTCATCCTTCACAATAGGAAGAAGCTTAGCACAACACAACACACTTAAAGACTACAGAAACCCAAAACAGAGGGCAGGCATCGAGGGATTACCACACTTCTGCCAAGACACCTCCCTATGACTAGAGGCTAGTCTGGAACAGGAATCGGAGCCAAGTGTGGTCTAAACTTCAAGGAAGTAAGCTCAGTGCTTCAAATCTGGACTTTAATGGGTGACTTTTTCAGTAACGAAGGCAAAACAAAGTCTAAACAGCTGATAACAGCTCAAAGCAAACCACAAGGAAAAACACAAGACTAATAAAGCTTTGGAACAGCTCACGGTGTCTGAGGAGAGACTTTCCAAATGAAGAGCCAGGAGCTCTTTAAATTCTGAGATTATGTAGTTGCCGCCGAACCACGAGAATAGAGTTGTGTGGTGAAAAGCCTCAGCGAGTGAGGCTGGCTGCTGAGGCTGACGGCTCCTATCCTCCGACCTGCACAACTGTCCTATGGTACACGTGCACGTACGCACACACAAATGAATAAATTCATTAATTAAACAAAAATAATTAGAATTGTTTTAAAGCAGAGGCCACCGTGCATTTTGCCTTTTCAGTAAGAAAGAAAAAAATGAAGGAGAAAGAGAATAAAGAGAAGGAAATGGAGCCTTGGTTAAGCTGCAGCCAAAAGGCTTTTGAGGGTTGACAGCAGAGCATAAGCTTCTCTTTACCCCCATGACTCCAACAAATACGTTAATGAAGTCTTTTACCTCCCTGGAGTAGAAACAATATTTATTTAACACTTCTGAGTTCTAAGTCTGGACTACCTCGTCCCACTCGATGAATTTATTTTCATTTGTCAGCAAAAAAGGAGAAACATTAACTTTGTGATCCAACTTTGAAGGTCTGTCAAAAGGAAAAGGGAAGAGAACACTGGGGTATTAGTCCGTATTGCACTCAGTGTGCCGAACTGCAACTGAACCTTAGGGCAGCACTGTCCACCACAGAGAAGGTAACGCGGCCGTTCTCCCCTCCCCCAACCTGCACACCCGCGGCTGCTCCCAAGGCCAGCAGGACACGCCAGACTTAACTTTACTTAATATTCTAATTTTTATAAACTTTATTATTTTTTTTAAAAAAATTGTCGACCAATAAAAAACATCACGCAGCAAAATGAGCCGGCCCTAAAGTCTCTACAGACTTGATGCCAATCATGTCAATAGCTCTGGGTGTGTCAATCACCAGGTTTTAATCCTCAACTATTAGAAGTCTGACTTCTCATCACCAAAGGTGTTATTCCCCGCATCTTTGTACCAAAACATTACTGTGCTACCTTTTAATAACTTTAAAAAAAAAAACTTTACTAAATGGAAAAATAATAGCTTATAACTATATTTCTTTTGTTAAAGCCTTCAATCAAATGCTACTGCGGCACTTAATAATCTAGACAGGGAATCTGGATTTCCCCCTGGTCTGGGTGGATAAAGAGATAGACTGTTGCTCTGAAGGTCTGAAGACTTTCCGGAGCACTTATCTAGGTGACTCATGTAAACGTCCTAAGAACAAGCTTTCCCTGAAAATCTGCATATCCTCCCTAGTGTTCATTCCAAAAGCAAGTGTTCACTCTTCCCCTCTGTGGACTCTCTTCTGCTGGCAATCTCAGCCATCTTGGCACTGGGCAAAAGCCACTTCATGGGTCAATGCTGTGGGGCTCTGTCTTGTCGGATAGATTGAGGTGTCTCCACAACATCATAAGAGACCTCCAGGTTTGGAGAGGAAAGAGCTATCTCCATGAGCAGACACAGCATACAAAATCTGGTCTCTGCACATAAAGGAACAGTATCTACAGATCTGTATGAACATCCTATGGGTGCCCAGGTCGAAAGAGGCCACTAAGCAGATTCTCCTAGCCTGTCCTCTAGACAAACCAGCACAAGCCTAAAAGGATGCGAGAAACGGAATAAGCTCAGAACGGATGGGCTACAGCTCTGAACGCTGCCTGGATTTCAATGACACTGGGTGAAGCAAGGGCTGAAGGCTTGGAGGCACCTTTCTGTTGAAGAGTCCTGGGAGGCAGAGGAAGACCTCCACTCCATGTGGAAAGCATGTTCCAGAGCAAGGCATCAAGAAAGAAACAATGCTTCCAGAGGTGTGAAGGCATCTATGAAAGGGAGCCCTAGTTAGAAGGTAAAGAGCCAGACAAGGGATCCCACTTGCATTCTAACCACCAGGAAAATCCCATTTTAAAATCGCACCATCTTTCTAAACCCTGACTTTATCCACCACCCCTCTATTTTATTCCATACCCCGAGTCTTTATTCTACTGTAAACCAAACATCAAAACTCTACTTTTCCATGAGAAGAGCATGAGAAACACGTGGGTGTTGTGGGAACCTACACAGGCAGAATATATAAATCCAGGGGCCCACAGTTACATGTAGAAAGGCATCCTGGAGCTTGTCAATAATGTTCCACTGTTTTGATTTGCCTCCCTTCCCCCTTGGTGAAGATGAGCCCAGGGCTTTGTGGGTGCTAAAC
>JADRCD010235263.1:0-17016 GCA_019843815.1 Montemys delectorum
GAAACCAGTCCTAAGTTTAATATGACTCCTACCCACTTCCCTCACTGGGTCAGGCAAGGATAACAGGAGACATTAAAGAAACCGTGTTTTTAGTCTATCCTCTGAATCTGTGCTTTTGTGTGGAAGGAAAGAATCACATTTCACTTCCGGAACTAGAGAATGCCCTTAGACAAGAGAGGCCTTTGGTGCAGGGTTCCCTGTGTTGATGACAAGTGAGCCCTCAGCCTGCAATTTGGCAGTCTACTCATTCACAGTGACACTGTGGTCAGACACAGAATGAGCTAAGATTCTGCAGTCCAGCTCCCTGACAGCACAGAGATGCCTCTGTAGAGATGGAACTTGGCTCCCAGTCCTCTGGTCACCTGTAGAGGTAGGAATCCATTGGTCTTATTGTTGGGAAACTGGAGAGATGCCACTGTACCTCAAGGCCAGAGATCTTATCATTGTTCTGGAAAAAAGAAGAGGAGGAGGAGGACAAAGAGGGAGGAGGGGGAGGAATAGGAGAAGGAAGAGGAGGAAGGGGAGAAGAAAAGAGGAGGAAGGGAGGAGAAGAGAGGTGGGTGAAGAAGGAGGAGGAAGAGGAGGAAGGGGAGGAGAAGAAGAAGAAGAAGAAGAAGAAGAAGAAGAAGAAGAAGAAGAAGAAGAAGAAGAAGAAGAAGAAGAAGAAGAAGAAGAAGAAGAAGGGGAAGGGGAAGGGGAAGGGGAAGGGGAAGAGGAAGAGGAAGAAGAAGAAGAAGAAGAAGAAGAAGAAGAAGAAGAAGAAGAAGAAGAAGAAGAAGAAGAAGAAGAAGAAGAAAGAGGAGGAGGAGGAAGAAGAGGAAGAGGAAGAAGAAGAAGGCTTTTTTATATTTACCCAGGCAGAAAATGGACATAGAGATATCAGTAAGGTTTATTGAGCCTGTAGTATGACAGTGCTTAATATACAGCTTGCTCTGTTTCACACAATGACCAACTAATGCTGGCACCAGGATGTATTCAGGAAGATTCTGGTTATTAGCTGTTGGACCATACCCAGAATCACACACACACACACACACACACACACACACACACACACACACACTCCACATAGCTTTCTGGGCCAGACTTCTAGTTCCCTGTGATTGCTTGTCTCTAGCACAACATGGCTGTGTGAGTGTGAACACTGGATAAGATTCAAGTCCCTCATGTTTCCCTGATCACTTCAGTCCCCATATACATGAGGGGATAGAAAGAGAGAAGTCAAGAGAGGAAGCAAAGTCTACATCTACTGGCCTGGGACCTCAGAGGCTCAGTGGCTCTCTAAACCTAGTGGGCCTCTGCTGTCAATACATCTCTTTCATTTTCCTTCAGTATTTCCATCTGAGTAACAGTCCATTCCATTATCATATGGACTGTTACAAGATATCTATGTGTTATCTAGACACTGTAGTCAAAGCTTAGTGAATTACAGTTGAATCTGTAGTCTGGAGGACAGAGAAATTAGTTGCAGAAGGCACATGGAAGGTGAAACTTTGGTGACTGTGAAAAGTGACCTGGCAAGTTTTGAGTCCGGGGCAAAAGTTAAAAACCCAGGTAAATAATTCAGAGACAGAGTGGGCTTGGTACTTACAGGCAGAGATTAGGGAACTGGCTCCTGGACAGAACTTACAATAGAAACATACCCTGCTAGGTGGAGTAGAGAAGTTCATAGTCCAGGACATTCAAAATTAGGCAGAGGAGCCAAGGCAAGTTGTTTAATGAGTATAGGAAGATCTGTCCACTATGAAAATGATGTGAGTTTATAACTGGATCAAAAGAGTGAGAGACAAGAGAGAATTTAGGAGAACAAGGTCAGAAGTTGCTACAGCAACTCAAACAAGACAGTATTGATTTGAGATGAAGAGAGGGACAAATCTCAGGCATCAAAGAATAGCCCATTGTACTAGGCTATTGAACAATAAGGTTGAGAGAGCCCGAGACAGCTTCGGGATGAAGCAGTTGGGACAGTTGAAGAGAAAAGCCAATTTGAAAGGAGAGACAGGTTCTTCTGGAATGTGCAGCACTTGAGGTGATGGTAGAGTTTGTAATGTGACAAAAGACAAAGAATTTAAAGAAATGCATATGCTAAGTACAAAGCTGGAACTCAACTTGAGAAGAGCAGAGTGCCCACTTTGTAACTTGACCTTGTGGCATCTGGGATTTCCCATAGGCATAAGAAAATGGTGTTAGGAACCAGAAATAAGAGGGGACACCATTCTGCACTGTGGGGGATCTTTGGGAAAATGGCACCGTGGAAAGTAGCTGTTAATTGATTTCTTTCTCAACGAATTTCGTCTACATCAAATCAGCAACAGGAGCTTAGACCCCACAAATAAGAATAGAGGAGGCTTCCGGGGTCCCCAAGGCTTCCAGTATATTCTAGTCAAAGACAGTGCTTAGCTAACATCCTAAAACGTTGATGGAACACTTGGACCATAAATTTGAGTAGACTCAATCATGTAAAGAGGGACCAACTATTCTAATCACAGCTGTGTTCTGGAAGACCCTTTCGATTAACCATTCGGCTTGTGAGTTTAAGTCCTACAAAGCTGAGCTTGGATCTTTAGGGATTTGACTTCCAGGAGGAATTTGGAGAGTCGGCTTTGGAATGGGCTGTGTGATCTGGGCTGAAATGTGTCTGAAATATCTCTGCAGGGAATGGGCAGTATGAGACTTTGGTGGTGTGCTAGCCCCACAAGGTTAATGTTAAAAAAAAAAAATCACTGAAATCCTAGGATCTCCTCCATTTTAGAATGGACAGCATGTGTTAAGATACAACTAAAAACCATATATGAATCATACAAGAGAAAATTTGGTAAGTTTGATTTACAGACTTCAAAAGCAACATTGGGTCAGCAAGGTGGCTCAGCAATGTACGTCTGAAGACCTGTGTTCACGTATCCAGGACCTATATGAAGGTGAAATGAGAGAAGTGAATTCCTCTGATCCCCCCTCCTTTCTCTTGTTCTCTCTCTCTCTCTCTCTCTCTCTCTCTCTCTCTCTCTCTCTCTATCTATCTATCTACCTCTATCTCTCTCTCTATATATATATATATACATACACACATATACATACATATACATGTGTCAACCACACACAATGATTATAATTAATTTTAAAGTAAATTTAAAAGACAGCATAATAGAAATGAATAGGCAAAGTCAGAGTCTCAGAAAGTTTTTGTGGAACATCTCTCTGATGGACTTCTTTTATTTGGAATAGATAAAGAGAAAATGTTTTTCAGAATACCTATCTGATAGAGGACTTCTATCTAGAATAGATAAAGAGCTCTTAGGTCAACAGCAAGGAGATGACACAAAAAAGTAAGTTGGAGATATGAACAGACACCTTAGCAAAGAGAAGTATGAATGTCGAATAAGTATATGCAAAGACGTTCAGTGAGATGCAGCATAAGGGAAACATTTGTCACAGTCCCCATGAGACACCTCTGCGGGCCTACTACATCAGCTTTATTAAAAAGATTACCAATACCAAGTATTGATGCAGTATACAGGAACTACCTCCTTACACATCGCTGGTGGGATTCTAAAACAGTACAGTGATTTTGAAAAGGAGTATGTTGGCTTTATGAAATTAATTATACTTACTTATGATACAACCATTCCCAGTTCTGGTATTTTTCCAAGAGAAAAAAGAAAACTACAAATCCACGTATAGACTTTTAAATAAATGTTCAGTAGACTTAGCCATGATTGCTAAAACCTCAACAATATACAAATATTTAGTGAGAAATAAGTGAGCATTCTGCAGTATAAACATGCAACAGGCTAGTACTTCTGAAGTTCTATAGTACTGTTACAGTCATTCACAACTGATCAAGTACATGTCTTAAGAAATACACACTTGGGTGATTTAATCTTTGCACCAACATCACATAGTATAGTTACTCAGGTAAGGATGCTTATGACATTGCTGAGCAATGTAATCTTACGGAGTCAAGTTGTTGCATGTGTGTTCCATAACTGATCAAACATAGAGATGCAGTTTGCAAATATGCATACAATAAAGACACGGCTCTAAAATATGTTGACCAGGGCAGGTGTTGTGGAATACCCCTTTCTTCCCAGCGCTAGGGAAGTAGAGGCAGACAGATCTCTGTGAGTTCAAGGACAGCCCAGTTTATATAGTAAAACCTTGTCAGGAGTGAGAATGGGGAGATAGCTAATACCAGACCAGCGGTTGTCTAGAATTAAATGTGTGGAGTGGTACCCATAAGGTCAAAGGTACTTTGCATGAAGATAGGGGTGTTGTGTAACTTAATTTTCACGGTGCCATTTGCCAAACTTCATTCACTGATGGAACCTTAAACACGATGCTTTTGGTTGATCTTTTTCCATCTCTTACCCTAAGTACTCACTAGACTATCTCCTTGATATACAGCCTAATGTAAATATTTTGGAAGTTAAAATAGTTCACATCAGGGTTAATGTGTTATGGGATAAAATACCACATGTGAGTTAGTGAGAAGAACCAGAAATGGGATTATTTACGCAGCAAATAGTGCCTTGAGCCAACAGTGAGAGCCAGAATATAAAATGGGGTTCTTCCACATGCCCCTCCCGTCCTCCCCCAGGGAACTTCCTTCACATTCCAGAAGTCTCAGCATGGGGCCATTTGGACCTGCATAAGATACAGTAAGGGTATAAGCCAGACTCTCTGGGTCTCAAGGGGACAAGGAGATTCCAGCCACCATATGGGCTGAGTTAGGAAGAACCTTCATCCAGGCAGATCTGATATGGCTCACTGGACTTGGATAAGCCTTGGGAAACTTTGTACCCAAGGACCTTGAAGGATTTTTCAAGCACTTTTCAGCAACTGTTACTCAGTTCTCACCAGTGCTGATGCTCAGCTTAGTACGCTAAATTCTCTTGTTTCTGCTCTGTGAAGACGTCCAAACAAGTGTCCTTCCCTCTCTTCCTCCCCTCTCTTCCTCCCTTTCTCTTCCATCTCCGGGTGCTCCCTTCCAAGTTCCTGGTTTGCCATGCACTTTATTGACCTAAATACTACTTCAAGGAATGACCCTGGGGAAGCGTTACCATTTGAATAGGTTTGGCCCCCAAAGACTTCTATATTTGAATGCTTGGCCCATGGAAAGTGAGGAGGTGTGGCCTTGTTGGAGGTGGGCTTTGAAGTCTCTATGCTCAAGCTATGCCCAGTGTAGCATTCTAGAGCCTCTTCTTGGGTGCCTGTGGAAGACTATCCCCTTCTGCTGTCTGCAGATCAAGATGTAGAACTCTCAGCTCCTCCAGCACCATGTCTACATGCATGCTGCCAGGCTTCCCATTATAATGACAATGGACTGAACCTCTGAAACTGTAAGCAAGCCTCAACTAAATGTTTGTTTTTACAAGAGTTGTCTTGGTCATGATGTCTCTTAATGGCAATGGAAATCTAACTAGGACAACATTTATTCAAGAATCAAAATTAACCCTGGGTTTGATCCTTAGCAATGCCCACTCCCTCTGTCCCCCTCTCCCCACCGACACACACACACACACACACACACACACACACACACACTATTATGAGGGCTGGGACAGTGGGTGGTTCAGGGCTTGTCTAACTTGTACAAGGCTGTGTGTTTGAAAAAAAAAATGAAATCTAAACAGCCAGGCATAGTGGTACATATCTGTAATCCTATCACTTGGTAGTTTGAGACAGGATGATTATAAACTTAAGACAAGCCTGAGCTACAAACAGCTATCCTATCTAAATGATAATAAGAACAAATGATTCTGCAGGAGTAGGCGTTGTTTTATTTAACTACCAATCTCATGCATACAAAACAGCTGAACCTCAGTCAATGTGTTGCAGTGGCAGGGTCATGAAGATGGCTTGCATTCAGACACGATGGAACTGTCTCCTCAAGTAAACACCAACCGAAAGGTCTAGCTAAATTTATGAATGAACGCCTTGAATCAATTCACACAAAGAACACAGCTGTCCTCATATTGTCCTCCCGAGGCTACTTCAGGTTTGTGCCCCAGTAGTGAATATCAGCTAGGAACAGCCCACCAAGCAGTCACAGTGCTGAGCAAATTAGGGGACAAGGGAGCAGTAGATGATAAGGGTCACTGTTGTGTTTCTTTGGTTGGGATTCTTAAGTCAAAAGAAGATAAGACTGAAAGCACAGAGTCAACCTTGAGACAGACATAGAAACTCTGCAACTCTCCAGAGAGAGAGAATGGACAGCTTCCAATGAGTGGAGTAGCCCTGGTTACAGAGAACGCTTTGACTCCCGGTTTTTCCTCTGCATCTGAGGGCTCCCAGAGAAGCTTTCAATTAGGGAGAGAAAAACCTTTGAGAATGTATTCTAAAGGGGTTATTTTGGGGAAAGTGTAATTGTGGCCAGTTGGTTTAGAATTTGCTCATGTAAAATGCATGCCTTCCGCAATGCACAAAGGGTTCCTGTTATAAGCCTCTCTGGTACCAGCGAGGAGAATTGGTCCACTGGCAAATTTATCGAGGGATTTCTCAGCTTAAGTACTATTTGTCTGTGAAATCTTTTGCAGATGGTAAAGTTATTTTAGTTCACTGTGATGTCCTCTGCATTTGTAAAACAGAAAGAAGGAAAAATCCTAGACCTGTGATGCCAAAAACTAATTACACACTGTCCAGAGGGTTTGAAGGAAGCCATAATATCCAGTTGATATCAATAACCTTTATTTAAAAATAAAAGACTATATCCCAAATAAATAATCTAATGTTTCAGGACACCAAGAAGGAAAAAAAGGAAGGGAAAGAGAAGGAAAGAAGGGAGGAATAAAGGGAGGAACAGAGAGAGGGAGGAGGAAAGAGAGAAGCAGAAGAGGGTAGGAGGGAAGGATAGAGTAGAGGGAGAGTGCACTCTCACTTTAAAAGGAAAAGATTTTTAGGAAAATAGGACCCACCCGTCTGCCACCAAAGGCATCAACTTTCAGCACACAGGCCACTGAACCTGAGTAGGATCCCAGCTGTGGGCCGTAAGTGCTGTTGACAAGAAAAAAAAAATGCCATTCTGAAACCTCAGTTTGGTATCTCATCACCAGGAAATCAAGGGACTTGGAGGGTCAAAGGTGTCATTTTTCTTAAGAAACTCCAAGAACCATGTGGGGAGAGGTAAATTCCAAACCCACCATGCTGAATCAGGAAAGGAAAGCAGAGGACCTGCCTCCATGAGTGACAGTGACATAGAGCATGTGATGCTCATTCCACTTCAGAGACAGCTCCTGGAGGTCAGGGGACAGACACACTGTAGTCCTTGCCAGGTAAACCAGAATTTAAGAAAGCTTTACTTTGGGAGGCTAAGTAATGTATGGAGATCCGAAAAGCGGAGGCAGAGTGGGATGTTACCCACCACAGAACCATGGCTCTCACCTCTGCTGTCCTGTGTGTGGGCAGAGGCAACAGAGTCTCTTCCCCATCTTTCACAGAGATGGTGAACTGTTTTCCGTTTCCAGAGTCCCTTGCCATTCTCGGCAGCCCATTTCTCTTACTTTCTCCCTGCTCCTACATAGCAGTGTGAGAAAGGCAACACCTCCTAGGATTATACAGAGAAGAAAATAAGTAAATAAGTGCCTGTCACCCCAAGACACTAGCATTTTCCTGCAGCAAAAGCCTAGAGTTCTCAAAAGCCACGTGCAGAGGGGATGCAAGGGGCAGGTGTGGGAGCTGAAGTGAGCCCATTAGCATGCAAAACACAGGATGCACATCTCTGTTTACCAAGGGATTTCTCTGTGGCCTTATCTTGGCAACTCTTCTGGGCTTCTTTTAATGTAGAAAGAGAGTTGGAAAGCAGAGAGCTAAAGAGGACTCTGAAGTTATTGGACATAGCCAAGAGTCTAAGAAATTTCAGCTAATAGGAGGGAGAGGGAAAGAGCTGTTCTTTACACTGTCCCAAGCCCTGGGAGAGACTCTGATCTATGTGTTTGTTTCCATATCAATGGATAATGCCTCAGCCTGGAGAAGGGTAAATCCAACAGTAATGTCTTGGAAGACAGACCATTGCAAAGTCAATGGAAAGGAACTGTTTGTAGTTCCACATGGAGGGGACATACCTACTATCCATTAGGTAGTCGCAAAGGTAAATGGACTATCATGGTGCACAGTGAGATACAAAGGCTGCCAGCCCCTAAACATAAGGAACAAATATGTTGACATCAGATTCCTCTGGGAAGAGTATAAAGGCTGACATCTAGTAAGAACTGACCTGGAGGTCCAGTGCAAGGTCTCAGATACCCTACTAGAAGCCTGGAGCTGCTCAGCCCTTTGTCTGCCTCTGCCTAACACTGCATCTACACCTGGCCCCGTACCCATTTCTCAAAACTACCTTCAAGCTTTAATGAAGTGCCATGTGCTGTTTTAAGAGCTCGTTGAGCTCTTTTGCGCAGACTTGTAGACTGAGCTATTCACTAATCATTTTGGTAGCATTGTCTTAATAACCAGGCCTACCTCACTCACTTGATAAACATCAACCTTTATCGAGGTATTATCCTTTGGTTAAAGCTCCACAGGAACATCCTGGGTCAAAACAGGAGAACCAGTGCTTTAACTCTTAACCCAAAGCAGTTCTTCATTCAAGAAACCAACTAGTGGGTGTATGGAAAAATGACTTACAATAAAGAGTATGTACCACCATTCTTTTGGAAGATGCGAGTACAGTTCAGGGCACCCATGTAGGGCAGCACACAACCACTTACTACTTTAGATCCAAGGGCTGTGGCACCCTTTTCTGGCCTCCATGGGCATTGCACTCAAGTGTACAAGATTATACACAGATATGCATAATTAAAAAGCAAAATAATCTCTTAGGGAAAAACAATTAGGTTTTTTAAAAAGTTCTTGCCGGGCGGTGGTGATGCATGCCTTTAATCCCAGCACTTGGGAGGCAGAGGCAGGTGGATTTCTAAGTTTGAGGCCAGCCTGGTCTACAGAATGAGTTCCAGGACAGCCAGGGCTACACAGAGAAACCCTGTCTTGAAAATAAATAAATAAATAAATAAATAAATAAACAAACAAGATGAAAATTTTAAAAAAAGTTCTTAAGGATGTGGAGTCAAATATGTTCCTCAAGTAATAAACCAAAATCAAATAAAAGTTTGGGAATTCCTTTTGTAATTTATTCATGTTGGCTTTCAAGAGTTATCCAGAGTTTCAAGAGTTTCTGCTACTGCCCCCTCTCTCCCTCTCAATTAAACCTCTTACACATGGAAAAAAAGAAGAGTTATCCAGTAGTCCTTAATATAGAACTTTTCATAGACTTTCTTCCTTCTTTTTTCTCAGAAGTTTGTGTAAATCTAAGAAAGTTTAATAGAAAAAATTGGAGTAGCTGAGGTTTTGAGTTAATTTTTTATGTACTTCTTGCCCATGTGTTACATTAATAACATACTACAGATGCCCTAAAAATCACAGCCTAGGCTACACCCACGTGTTCAGATAAGTTTGTGATTGTATATTAGCATTTTAAAAGTTGAAAACCAGAGGGAAGGAAATCCAAAATACCAATGTTTCTTGGATGCAGTAAAGGTAAATTTTTATCCAGTGTTTGCCTCTGTTCTGTGTTTTGGTTCTACTTTTTATACATTTTTTATTGATTCTTCGTGAATTTCACAATCCCACTCCTCTCCCTATCCCTTTATGTCTGCCCCTGCCCTTGCAGCTGCCCCCTCAAAAGAAAAGAAAGTAAGGTAGATTTTAAAGACTCTTGTAGAAGCTGTAGTGTGTTGCAGTGTGTCTCACAGTGCACCCTTTGCTCCATACCTCTTTGTTTGCAAATGTTCATTGCAGTGAGTCATTGGTTTGTTTGAACACCTCTGGCTTCTGCTACACTATCAATACTGGAACCTCACTGGGAGTCCACTTGGATATACTTTTGTTTCCCTGTGTCATGGAGATTCTGCAGCTTTAGATTTGCAGGACCAGCCCTCTCATATGCTATGACAGTTCATAGATGGGGTAGATGTTAGGGTGGATCATCACAAAGCCCAGGATCTGGGCCTGAGTGGTAGCTGAACTGGTCAGTCTACCAGCTTTCCCACATCCACACCACCAGGGCGAACTCTCCAACACTGTCCCAGCTAGCATACCCAGTGCCACAGTTCGCAGGGGGCAGGGGCCATGCTCCTGATTTCATGTCCTCTGAGCCAGCTCACCCACACCCGTGCCACCAAGCACAGCTCTATTGTTCTCCCAGGTAAGATACAGGGCATGTTCTTTTGAGTGCTGCAGCTGGTGAGGGGCCGGGCCAGCTCTCCTGTGCTCATGCCCCAGGGCTGGCTCATTGGATCCCTTACAACCAGGGTCAGCTGAGCTGATGCTGCCCAGGTGAAGGCAGGGACCAGCTCTCCCAAGTGTGGTGGTCAGCAAGGGACAGGGCCAGCTCAGTAAAGTACCTCAGGCAGCAGTCCAGGCCAGGGACATCTGCATGACCTTTGATGCTAACACAGGCCTGGGACATCAACATAGACCCCTGATGAATAGAACCATGCACTCAGACATAGCCCCCAGCAGCATAGACCTGATGTCACCATGGCTTAGGGGGCAGTGTAGGCCACTCAGATCAGCATGTTCTCCTGTGGCAGCATGGCCCTCAGACATCCATAGGTCTCCACTAGCAGCCCAGACCATGTACATCCACTTGACCTATGGTGTTAACTCAGGCCACAGACATCAACACAGACCCCACCTGCAGCAGGACCATGGACTCAGACCTGATAACAGCCCTGGCCAGGACATCACCATGGCCTCAGGCAGTTGTGCAGGCTCTTTGTATCTGCCTCTTCCTCGAAGCTGTATGAAGTCTCCGGTTCCACCTCCCTCCACAGTGCATGAACCCCTCAGTTTTGCTTTCTCTCCCATCTCTCCACTGAGGTCTTTATCTTTCACATCTGTCCACCACACATTCACCCATTGTTTTAGTTAGGGTTTTACAGCTGTGAACAGACACCATGACCAAGGCAACTCTTATTAAGGACAACATTTAATTGGTGATGGCTTATAGGTTCAGAGCTTCAATCCATTATTCATCAAGTTGGGAACATGGTAGCGTCCAGGCAGGCATGGTGCAGGAAGAGCTGAGAATTCTCCATCTTCACCTGAAGGCTTCTAGCAGAATACTGACTTTCAAGCAACTAGAATGAGGGTCTTAAAGCCCATGTCCACAGTGATACACCTACTCCAAAAGGGCCACACCTTCCAGTAGAGCCACTCCCTGGACCAAGTATATAGAAACCACCACACCCATCATAGTGGCACCTGCAAGTGGGCCCTTGGATGTCTTTCTTCTAGTCTCTCTGCAAATAAGGGATTGTGCTTTAATGGGGATTAGGCACCAAGAAACTGGTGATGAAGGGCATTCTTTCAAATTCTGGAATAACATAAAAGAAGTCAAACATGCTGGTGGGTTTTAAATCAGTTCAAATAAATTATTATTATTGGAGAGGGGAGGAGGCAACAGGGGTTTGTTCTTGTTGGTTTTGTTTGTTTGTTTTTTGGAGGGGAAACTGGGAAAGGAGACATTTACATGTAAATAAAGAAAATATCTAATAAAAATAAATTATTATTATTATTATTATTATTATTATTGTTATTATTATTATTTTAAAAACCTAACAAATCACTTCAGAGACTTCAGTTCAACTCCACACCCCAGTGCTTGCAGATTCTGGCTACCAAAAGGCATTAGTGACTGAAAATTACATTCTTAAATTGTGCTTACCCCAATCAAAGGAAAATAAGAGCTAAGAGGTGGGAGAAAGCCAGCTGTCCTGTTTGACTCAGAAGTCAGAAAGGCACTTACCCCGGGTGATGAGTGACAGGGACAGCTGCCAGTCTTCCTTACCTTCTTTTCTTATCTTTGAGTTGCACTCAGACTCTGGATTTCTCACCATAACTGAGAACAGGAGGGTGGGTGCCTTTCGGGTTTCTGCTGATTGCCCGTACCCTGCACACTGCTTTGTGTTTAGAGGTTGCTCTGTAACTGCTCCATTAATGGATAGTTTGTCCTGAGTCGGAGGCCTAACCTGGCTTCTAACTAGCCCTGTGACTTTGAGTATTTCACCTTGATAATCTTAATTTCCTTTATCGATAAAGAGAGGACACGGAGCAAGCTAAAACTTCACAGATTTCTACTCTGCTTTCATGGTCTTGAAATGCTAGGTATCAAACTGGTTTGGTGAGTTGTTGTTTTGTGAACTAGTAAAGTAATCTTAAAGCTGTTTGTTGTTACTGCTGTTGTTGTTTTAATTTGTGGTTTTTTTTAAAGAATATATACTGTAAAATCTTGATGTGTGAAGGTATAACACCTCCTTATCAGTTCAAGCATTATTATCAAGCCTGATTATTTAGAGCTAGGGAGGATGCAGATATTGATATATTTGGAGGATACCAACTAATCAGATCTTAGGAATACAAATTGCTGAAAACAAGGATGAGGTGGGAGTGGGTATCTATCAAAATGGACCAAGAAGCCAACTAGTGGGAAAACTGAATAAGAAACATTGGTGCATACACATGTAATATGCCTTCTGCATACATACACATGTAACATGCTTTCTGCCTTGCATGTGTAGCAGTGAAGCTTCTAAGGGGTAGAGATGTGTGCTGCAGCACTTTGTAACTTTTGACTTTCACCTAACACGATTCTAGAAGCCTCCATCTGCCCCATTTTGATCTCTACATCCACCTTTGATTCACTCACTGCATTCTGCAGCCTGAAAGCTAAGTTTGGAGAGTGAAGAAGACTAAACTTGACCGGGGACCCCAAGCAAGGATACATTTGCCCTCAGCAACAACTACGAAGAAAGGGAGAACCCTTTGCCCAGTTGGAGGGATCAGAGAACAGCAAACAGGCTTATGGGGGCTGCAGGTCTCAAGAAAAACCATAGAGACAGACCTGAATACACATCACAGGTGGTTTTTTACCCAGAATGCAGTGCAATGTCTTCTTAGCTTGCATTAGCCCTAAAAGCCAATGTAGAGCTCAATCCACCTAATGCCTAATGGCAACCACTTTCAAGTTTATCCTTTGAGGCTCTAAATGGCTCTTCTTCCAGCAGGCTGTAAGTAGAGGTGGGGCGAGACTAAACTAATGAAACAGTTACTGGTGTTTGTTGAGTGGCTCATGGTGAGGTAGTGGGTTAAGAGCTCAATATGTATTGCCTTTTTAATCTGCAAGGCAACTTTCTGTTGTAGAAACTTTCTTCTGGATTAGGAAACTGAAGCACAAAATAAAAAACTCATTCAAGACCTCGGGCTGTACTGTACAGTGGAGCCAGGATCTATACCCAAGATAAAGGGTTCGACAATCCACACCTTAGCTACGTGATCAAATGACTCCCAACCTGCAGCCAAGGCATCTAACACATCAAATATTTACACTATGTAGATCACTGGGCATATGCCCTAGAGCAGGCTTACAGCGTAAAGATTAGTCAGTCACAACAGCTCCCACTTCTGAGTAACTTATATAATTTTCCTTCCTTCCATTTCCCTCTTTCTTTCCTGTCTTTACGAGACCCAATTTTACTATGTT
This sequence comes from Montemys delectorum, assembly GCA_019843815.1. NCBI lineage: Eukaryota > Metazoa > Chordata > Mammalia > Rodentia > Muridae > Montemys > Montemys delectorum. The sequence goes on from JADRCD010235263.1 coordinate 13,532, forward strand.
GCCCAAGCTAACCTGGAACTTGCTGTGAAGCCCAGGCTAGCCTAGAATTTGCAATTCTCCTGCCTCAGCCATGAAAGTGCTGGTACCACAGATGTGAACCATCACACTTGGCTCTCTTTTTAATTTTAGGGATAATGGAAATATAGAGGAAAACACGGAAAGCATTGATATGGGATCATGGATCAGTTCCAGAATAAAATGGGATGCTTAGGTTTCTGCCTGAGGAAAACCTTTGTTGTTTCCGTGACTGATGTTCGAAGGTCGTAACAAACAGGAACAAGGCAGTCCTGAGATGCAGGGTACAATTCTGTTAGCTCTGCAGTTTGTGAGTCAAAGACATCTGAGTCTTACCTAACTTCTCATGGCTCCCAGAAAAGCTCGGGTTCTTCCTTGACAATGCAGGGGTTATGAGATCCAGGGTGCTCCATTTCATCACTGGAGAACTGCTAAAAATAGAAATACCCTAGCTCGCCCAGCCCGGTTTCTTCTGAGCAAATCTGCTAGGGTGAGACCTCAACATGCGAAGTTTGCTCAGTTCCCTGGTGATGGACAGATGTAGCTAGGATTAACGCACGGTATCTGATGTCAGCTTTGTAATTATTTTCTGTTAATGGATCTGAGCATTCGTATTATTGAATCACTGGGCCAGGAGAGAGACAATTTCACATGGTCTTTGGGGTAGTTTGTGTCCAGAATGCAGATGCATTGAAAGTTAAATGTTTAGGTGTGTGTACATGCACACATGTGTGACTCTGAGGAAGATGTCCATGTTAAGCACTGTGCACTTATGGGCTGGCAGATGTCAGCACAGGGAATCTTTCCAGACTCCGCTTGGCTATTTTCTGGACCTAGAAACACTGTGCTGTTCATTCTCTCTAAACTGACAGAGGATGTTAGCTAAAATTCCCTAAGATGTTCTAATTTGATTTTAGTCTGTTGTGGAGACTATGAAGAGCATTGTTCAGAACAGAGCTGAGGGCTGAAAGCACCTCTCAGTGGGAGCTGTGAACAAGCTGACGAGGAGGCAGGAACAAAGTGTTTGCTTTAAAAATACATGGCCTGAGACTGTTCTGTTCTGAATTAGGACAGGTCCATAATTCTCTTTGAAATGGGGGATGTAGTGGACAGAGAACAATATTAGCACAATGAGTCAGTAGTGTAGATACCAGCACATGTCACAACTAGGCAAATATTAGCAACACTTCTAATCCCAAACAGTGCATACGTGATACCCAGTCTACACTAGAAGGAAAACAAGGAATCATGATGAAGGAAAACAGAGGGACTCTAGTCTTCAGATGATCAGGAAAGTGCCAAATATAGGTCAACCTAAGCCTAAAAAAGAAGGACCTCTAATTTATAGTATTTGCCAATCTTTCTAGTGTAAACACCCTTGCCATGGCTGAACTTGGGCTGTCAGCTGATACCCCTGAATGCAGAGCTGAGAAGATACGCTCATTCCTGTGAAGTGTTATCAATGGCTCCAGTACACCCTACTTAGGCTCATAGACAGAGTAAGGTTAACTAACAGATCACTCCATCTCTGTGTCTATGACACATGAACACCCAGAAAGCTGCTGCATGGGAAGCTGGTGGCTGGGGTAAGTAGGTAAAGGAGAGAAAGATGAGGGCAATGTCGGAGCAGTTGCCAATCATGTTATAGATTTTACAAGGGGATGTTATTTATGAACTTCTTGGATAAGTGTGGGGTTAGGCTAGGATAGAAAATCCATTATGGGTTGGGGCAGAATGTCATCTTTTTCTTCAATTTACAATCAAGTCTTGCCCTGAGCCAAGCTGAATCTTGGATGGTGTTTATGAGGTTACAAGACAACCTTTCCTGGGCGTTACTTTAAATTTTGCATGTATGTGATACTGGGGCTTGATTCATTGTGGATCTGGGCTTGCTAGGCAAATATTATATGACTAGGCTACATCCTCAGCCCTGGGTTTTTAAATTAAGAAAACATTAACTAGATTTTTTTAGATCAGCAGGAGGTACAGTGGACAGGCTTGTGACAGGGACCAAACTTGCTGTTTAAGTTTAAGGGAAGGATCAGTGATCAATAATGCTATTTTAAGAAGAGAAGGAAAATAAAAAGGCTCCAAATGCTACAGCCAGTGCGCAGAAACATCCTGCTACTGTGTTCTTGTAGAAGAGGCTGCATCCTTGTGTGTAAGACTATAACTACAGAAAAAAAAAAAAAAAAGAATGTAACTATGGAAGCATTACAATTTTAACGACGCTGAGACTTCTTCTGGCCAACGGCATTTAGTTTGAAATAAGAAGCAGAACAAGGCCAAACATGGCTCCCATTTCATATTAAAATTATTTGAAGAAAAACCTAATTCTTAATTTTGTTTCACACTACTGTATGGTGATGAGGGATTACAATATCCACTGCTTAAAGCAAACACAGTGGCCTTTAGCTAGTCGATACCAGTTCACTAACGGTTCCTTCATTCAGTTGGGAGAATATGAGGAACAATGGCCAATGGGTGCAGAAGTGTGTGTGTGGGGGGAGGCCTTCTAAATTTTCCAAATTTAATTTCTCCTAAATTTAACTATGGCAGGGGTCAAAGCTCTGTCACAGTAGTAAAGAAGTCCACCTGTTCACGTCCCTGGTCACACCTGCATTTCTCATGTGTCTTGGGATCTAGTGGGGAACATTGAAACACTGGGTTTTAGAGCCAGACTTTGGAAACAGGAAAAGACTCCTTGCTCTTCTCACTGCTGGCTCTACTGACCAAGACTCTTCTGAAATTCAGTTTCACAAAGAACTTCCAAAGAAAGCCATGCATAAATATAGTTAACATAGGATGCAAAGCCAGCCACGTTTCATTTTCATTCAGTAAATGTCCTTGTCATCCACCCTAGGTGATCAGGCTACTGTGATGAAATGCACGAAGCTCTCCTAATGGACATTGTGTGCTTTCCTCTAGCTTCTAGGAACATGTGACAAAGGGGTAGTGAGATGGCTCAGTGAGTGACTGTGCTTGCCACACAAGCCTGACTATCTGAATTCCATCTCTGGAACCTACACAAAAGTGGACAGAGAGAACCTACTGCAGAAAGCTGTCCTCCGACCTCCACATGCACTCTGGCAATCACAAAACACAGATCACACCTACACAGTAGTAATGAATCAAAACTTGTAAATAACTGGAAAATGGGATACAGCACATATACAGAGATGCACACAGATCCTGAAGGCACATGTGAGTGCACGAAAGCAGCATAACCACCACTCAGGCAAATTCCCAAATGCACACAATCAGCGCTGTGCCCTGTCTCCCGTGACGGGAGCTCCTCCTCTTGCTTCTGTCCCCACAGATTAGTTGGAACTCTTCAATTCCTATACGTGAAATTATATGTACCCTTCTGGGTTGCCTTTTTGCATGTAGCCTCTTTCACAAATAGATAGTTAGTTAAATAAGTAGATAGATAGATAGATAGATAGATAGATAGATAGATAGATAGATAG
>JADRCD010235263.1:17026-22026 GCA_019843815.1 Montemys delectorum
TAGATAGATAGATAGATAGATAGATAGATAGATAGATAGATAGATAGAATGCTGTGGGGAAGCTTTCATGCTGCTGCACATGTTGCTGTTGGCTTTTTTTTAAGGCATTGTATAATCTTTTGTGGCACTGTAGACTGAAACCAGGACCTTCCATGTGAGCTGCTGCCCCTAGACAATTTGTTATATAATATTTCATTAAATGAACACATATTACTTGTCTATGCATTTTACTTTTGACTAATAATGAACTGTTTACAATGTAAGCTTTTGAAAATAAAATTCAATGTGAACATTTTGATGCATCCATGCCTCTGATATATTTAAGAGTGGTGTTCCTGGCGGTGCGGAAGCTTCGATGACCTTGGGACACACTGACATGTGGCTTTCCAGAGTAGCTGTAACAATTTACAAATCCATCAGGAACATATCAAGATTCCATTTGCCCACAGAGAGAGGGGAAGAGTGAAAACATGTGGCTGTGGCGTGTTAAAGGCTCCATACACATAAAACCCGGAGGCAAAGGATTAACTTGAAACAGCGAGTTTATATATGTATCTCTCTTTATCTTTTCAAACCATTCGTAGCCAACTCATTCAGAAGTAATTTGACTATCATTTAAAGGGGAAAAAATCTTTATTGAGTGTTTGCTCTATACCCAGCACTCCATCAGGAGAAGGCAGAAGAATAAGCCAGCAGATAGGCAGGGCTGTCAATCAATCCCCAACCACCTCCTCGAGACGTGTAGCCTCCCTTGCACGAGGTAAGTTATTGTGCTTACTACAGCCTCTGTTATTCATAGTTAAACCTAACTGTAATGGATACAGAACTGTTTTGATTTAGAATAGTTTTCTTGACAAATTAAAATTTACAAACCAATTACCAGGTGATTACCATCACACGTGACGGGATGGGAGCTGCTCTGCTCACTCTTCCAACTGCACTTTAAATCACAAAACTAATTTCATTCTTTGAAACTGTAGGATGATATTATAGCAAAGACTGATAAAGTCTCTTTGAAAGTTTGGCTCTCCCCCAACTCCTTTCCACTATGGCTTCCGATATACACATTGTGAAATGTCGGCATCATTTATAGATCCCCGGGCAGACATTTATAAGTATCCTCATTTATAAGCCCCCATACGACACACACACTTTCATTTAAAACATATGATCCTAATAGGCATGCTTTCCTGCAACACTTTTTTGATGATTTTAATTCTGTAGTACAAATTCTATCTGGACTGGGGTATATTTTTCAAACCATTTGAAGCATTTGTTAAGTATGAATAAACTATACCTATTTAACCAGTTGGCCCTCTGCTCTCCTTCCACTTAATCTCACTATTCAGCCAAGACTGGTTTGCAACTCATAATTTTGCAGCCTCAACTCCCCACAGGCTGGGATTGCCAGCCTATGCCACACATCTACCTCAGTTATCTCCAGATACATTCTTAGGTTGTTTCCAGTCCTCAAACCATAAATGATGCTTGAACAAGGCCTCTGTGGTCATATAATTTCACTAGATGGACTTCCAGAAGTGAGTTTACAGGATCTAGACTTTCTAAAGAGGACTTCTACATTTTTAATGGCCAAAAGCTCCACAGCAATTATTTATTTTACCTCCATAGAGCAGATACAATACTGTAGAACTACAAGATAAGATGGAGCCAGTGGGAAGGCTTGGTGCCCATTCAGCCTTAAGAGGCTGGACAGGCTATGCTCTATGACCAGAGAGATAGTCCATGAATCCTGGAAAGGACAGAGCCTATGGCCATATCTAACTTTGTGTCCACTTGAGGAGAACACTCATGACTCCAGATGTCTCCTTCAGCCAACTTCCTGAGCTGTTCTTTGTGGCTGATTTCTCACTACGCTGGATTCAGGAAATTATCCCAGAGATAATTATGCATTTCTGTCACTTGCTTTACAATTACTTGTATCATAATCTGATTTAAAACAAACAAATAAAACAGGGTCTTGCTATGTAGCCCTACCATGCTGGGTTTGCCTTATCTGATGTTAGCAGTTCAAGCATTGGTGAGTGATCATTTTAAGAGTGCCCCATGACTCTGGAATCAGTATACATCATCATATTGGCCCACAATTTCCCAATAACAACCAAAGAAACCTCCCAGGACCTGTTTTGAATAGGAGACTGAATCTATAAAGGTCTACTGGGGGAAGGAGGTCAGAGCTTCCTAAGCAAACAAGCCCTGCTTCATCTTCATTTGCAGCTGACCGTTTCCTTGCCTTTCCCATCTATTTCTGGATCCCCTGGAATAGGTCACATCCTTCTCAGTATATGGTTGCTCAGCAGAAAACAGTGAGTTATTGACCAGGCTCCCTGCCCTCAAACTCTGGACCAGAAGTTCTTGGCCTTTCTCTGGTCTATGGATTCATTTGGCAGCTTTTGGAATCCCATAAACTTCTTCTCAGAATAATGTTTTGAAATGCTTGCCATAAATACATGGCATCACAAATGAACCAATATCCAAATAGAGTTATTGAAATATTAAAAATGAATGTGTGGTATGATATACACACTCTCTTGTCCACATTTAAATAACAATGTTTAGCAGTAGGCCTAATAGCTAGCATTATTTTGAAGAAGTAATAAGTGGAAATAGTATTTCAAGATGTTTGAAGTGATGTGAGCTGTGATTTCTGTGTGTCGGTGAGTTCCATAGCAGCTGAGCCCAGGCTGCAAGCCACACTCCTGTGCTCCGTCCGCTGTTCAGCTGTTCATCCCCGTAAAGGAAGCTCAGAATTTGAGTTTGAAGAGAAAACTGTGCTTTCCTCCCCAACCCTGTCTTAAAGACTTTGGTATATACTTTAAGAACCCCTGTATGAAGACCAAGAGAGCCAAGCTTTGTAGCACCTGGGAGGTGGAGGCCGTTGGATGGAGATCAAGGCCAGCATGGTCTATGGGCGATCCTACCTTAAATCAGTGACAATCAAAAGACCAAACCCAAGGATCCTTAGACTTCTCAAGAGCAATGCGAGAAGCAATCAGAGAATAAGACAATGTCTGCAAACACTGAATAAAAGTTATTTTTAACCTAGGATTTTATGATTAAACACTGTGTGACAAGCAAATCATGATTTATTGCATAGCTGACTTGGGAATAGTTTTTACATAGTCATAGTCTTGTATGTATACAGCTCTGAATGCTGAACAAAACTTACAATACAACCATTTGGTGACCATAAAGCCAGGAAACAAATATTATACTATTATTTATATTAATGTAATACCAATAAAAGCCATTCTAGGCATTTGTTTGTATACTCTCTTATCCGTCTGCTGGACGGATATCCTCTCTTATCCCATCCCGCTGTTCCATGAGCAACCTTAATTCATAGGGCATGAATTAATTATCCATTCCCCACATCCAGAGAAGTACCACCTCTTCCTCTGCACTCTTCCCAAGTCCCATTCTCTCTACACTGCTGTTCTGTCCATTTGGGTGTGCCTGTCTGGACCTCTGCCCCACCACTCAGGCCTCTGGACTGTTGTGAGAGTGATGGTTCTAACACAGCAATATGTTCATAGCATCCATGAGCTTGAAGTCTTCTATAACATCCAAACAGATCTCAGTCCTCCTGGTGTGACACCAAAGACCTTTTGAGGTCTGGTCCTACCTCATTAATGCCTCTGTCACGGAGTTTCCTTGACAGTACTCCAGGACCCTAGCAAAGGAACAATGCCACTTCTCCAGTTCAGACAGCCTAATGCACTCCACCCTTGTCAGTACCCACTTTTCTTGACTTACATAGCAAGCCTATTAAAGGCTTTCAACCTACGATATATCATATATTATATATCTATATCTATACCTATATCTATCTATCTATCTATCTATCTATCTATCTATCTATTATCTATTATCTATATTCTGTCCCTCTAGGTGATTCTGGAGAACCCTGACCAATACATCAACAATGACTTATGGTCTTCATCTGCAGCAGTATAGGTGAAAACATACACACACACACACACACATAAATTAATTAATTAAAAAAACCATCTACACCTACACACACACAGTTGTTCATCCTCACTCACTGTGTTAATCTGCAAGCAGCCACTCAACAGGACTGATTTATCCATTTAGTTACTAATGATGCAGAACTTTACCCAAATGGTGTGTAGTGGGGGTTGGGTGGAGACAGCAGTTTTCCAGAATTCCTCCAAATGCAGAAACAACTTTGACCTTTATCCTTTATTCAGTTCTGTGGTTAGAAGACCATTATCCCATGGACCAGAAAAGATGCTGATGGGTTTTACGATGGCATTCGAGGATCGCCTGGCAGCATCACTGCCTATGCACTGTATCACCCATGTCTCTGGCCATTGGGCTCTCATTTTGCTGTTAACTCCAAGTGAAGCGGTTGAGCAGTAGGAACCAGCTCTGAGAGCATTTGGCTCTCTTGTTAGGAAGACCTTCATTATGACAGACTTGAGAATGGCTGCCAGGTACAAGACAAATGTGATGGCACCAGAGTCATTCATCAAATAAGAGAGAGAGTGACCTTTGCCATCCATTAGGACAAGATGGAAAGCTTTGGAGTTAGCTCCTCTGGAATGGTGTATCCATCCATGTCTGTCCTTTCAGATGGAATCACGACATTACTAGAAGCTGTTTGGCTGGCGTGTCTGGTCCTACATGGACAATGTTTTATACAATACGGTCTCTCCTTCCAAAGCCTATCACTGGTGCCCTGCCCTGAGACTCCCCATTCGGTGCCTGCTTTGTTCTGACCAGAGTCTTCTGTTCGACAGAGAAAAATCTCCCACCAGAGCCGGCTATCCTTAGCGTGGTCTCCCCCTTTTTTCTGTTTTTGGAAATATAAAGCAGACACTTCTTTGGCTAATTAAAATTCCACAAGCAAGCTCAGAAACAAGGCAAGGAATCCAGAAAGTCTTTAATTTGTAGAAATGTTTTGGTTTTAATATAGCCAAGGCGGTTTAAACATATACTCTGTCAGAGGCAAGAGA
>JADRCD010235263.1:27026-43930 GCA_019843815.1 Montemys delectorum
TACTGATGTGAAGATAAAAGGGAGACAGAAAAGAAATTAATGTTAAAAATGCATTTAACATATTATTGCCTCCCCCCCTTTGATTCGAGAGTAGGCAAAGCAAGGAGCGAGCATCCACATTCTATATATAATTTATCACATTTCTCATCCAGTCGTTGAAAACCCATTCAGTATTTATAGTCAGTGTGGTCAGTGTACTTATTTATAACGTGGCATATTTTCTAATTGTGTTTAAAGACATTTGCTCACTTTAATATTTAAAGCCTGGTTACAAAAAAACACACCAAAACCCTCCTCTTTATATTTTGTGTTTGAAGATCTCCCAAACATTATCAACAATAAACTTGGAAACAATCTTAGAAACATATTTTTATTCTTCCTGCAACAGGGAAAGCACATAAGAAGAATTAAGGTGTGAGGCCACTGGGCAGGGAGAAGAGGACGCTGTTCTCATGTTTGCCCTGGCCACAGCTCTCCGCCTCCTATGCCCTATGCTCTCTGTGCCAGCTGCTTTCCTCCTTGCTGAGACACACGCGACAAAAGAGACTGAAGGAAACGTGGTTTATTTTGGCTCGTGTCAGAGTGTCATCTGTGACAACAGAAACAAAGCACAGGACAACTGTTCACATCGAGTCTGCGATCCTGCAGCGCGGTGGACACTGGCCTTCGTGGCTTTTTTATCAGTTCAGATCACTGGCCCGTGAGATGCTATCACCCACATTCAGGCTGTGTCTTCCCACCTCAGGTCAAGCTCCCTGGAAGCACCTCACAGAAATGCTCAGAAGCGAGCCTCCTAGAGACTATAAATCCTCGCTGACAATCAAGATTAACCATTCCGTTTCCGCAGCCTTTCCTTTCTAAGTCCTCTCTTTGGCTCCATCACCCCTCAGCCCTTACCAGTCACCTTATCTGCATGAGGTTTCTTTGCTCCCTTCTCAGAGCTAGTCTGTAACCTAGAGTCCAGTTCAAGACGTAGTTGTCCAACTTATTCTGTGCTACTTGTTCAATTTAAACCTGTTCAGCCTCCCATAGGGAAAGCACAGTACTGCATATGGTCTATACCAGTGTTTCTCACCCTTCCTAATGCTATGGCCTCTCTGTTTTTTTTTTTGAGACAGGGTTTCTCTGTGTAGCCCTGGCTGTCCTGGAACTCACTCTGTAGACCAGGCTGGCCTCGAACTCAGAAATCCACCTGCCTCTGCCTCTCAAGTGCTGGGATTAAAGGCATGTGCCACCACTGCTCGGCTTATGCTGTCACCTCGTAATACAGTTCCTCATGTCGTAGTGACCCTCCAACCATAAAATTATTTTTGTTGCTACTTCATAACCGTAATTATGCTTCTGTTATGAATCATAATGTAAAATCTGATATGCAAATGGTCCTAGGTAACCTGGTGAAAAGGTTGTTTGACAACCCCCAAGGGGTCGTGACTTACAGGTTGAGAATCACTCGTCTGGGGTCCCAATATGACACTGGGCCTGTGAAGCCAATAATACCTTAAAGTTACAGGATACATGATGTTAAGTACAGAAAGGGGAATCTGAAGGATTAGAGACTTCTCATTGGAAGAACTAATGTTGGCCAAGAGTCCATGGGTCTGCAAGGCTCTCTGGAGAAAGTAGACTGTGCATGAGACTCCCCTAAAGGAAGGCAAACAGCCTTCGCTCATATCCTACTACATGTTCAAGTACATCCTCCCTTAAAAAGGGTCAAACTGAGGGCCGGGCACATCCTACAACTTATACCCTCAGTTGAGAAGATCAGCCAATCAGATCAGCCACACCCTGAGCTAAAGGTGTGAGCTACTCATCAGAGGGAGAGGCAGCAGAAGTCAGAGAAGACAGTGGGAAAAGGAAGAGTGAAAGGTGGAGCCCAGGCTGGACACAGCCGAGAGAAGACCAGAGGAGGTCATGAAGAGATGGAGAATAACTATCAGGAACCGCGGGGATTGCTAAGTGCTTCAGTAGCAATAAGGCTTTGGAATAAACATATTTTTACAGGAGAACAACAGTGTGTAGCTCCATCGGTAGAATGTTTGCTGCATAAGCTGGAAGTGTTGCTGCTTAGCTACAGCTACAATCTCGGATTCTGGAGGCAGAAGTTCAAAGTCACATGGCAAAGCCAGCCTGGGCTATCTAAAACCCTTCCACAAAAATAAATAACATACAAACAAACACAATATGGCGGTAGTTTTCAACCTGTGGGTCACAACCCCTCTGGGACGGAATCAAACTACCTACCCTTTCTCAGGGGTCACCTAAGGCCATTGGAAAACATAGATATTTACATTACAATTCATAACTAGCAAAATAACAATTATGAAGTAGCAAAGAAAATCATTTTATGGTTGGGGGTCACCACAGCATGAGGAACTGTAGTAAAGGCCGGCAGTATTAGGAAGGTTGAGAGCCAGTACAATAGAGTATAGTTACTGTTAATAATTCGGCAGCAGTGGGAGGAAGGGGTACCTGGGCAGACCCATGCCAAGGTATTTCCCTGAGAAATCACGCCATGGGACAGACCTGATATAAGGAAAGTTTACTGTAGGGGAAGGAAGGGGAACTGGGACCTAGAAAAGGGGTAGAGGAAGTGGGGCGGAGAGGACAGAGAGAGAAAGAGTGGCTGGCCAGGAATGTGGGAGCTGGGTAGAGAAGGGTAGAGAGAGGCAGGGAGAGAGAAGGGGTTGCTGGGGAAATTGAGAACACAGAAGTAGGAGGGTCATTGTAGATCACATGCTTAGAAAAGCTGACTCAATGAAAGTAGTACACATCTGCTCAGAATGATGAAGAAGACTGTCATAGAATGCAGAACAGGGAGTCAGTCCTGGAGAAGGGTAGGGGAAGCCACAAAACAAGCCATCCCCAAGACACCACAGCAGACTGTCACACTAGCAGTGCCACAGCTGCCTCCCTTAAGGATTCTTGGCTGAGGAAGCAGTAGACCAAATAGTTTGGATATCGTTATCCCAGAGAGACTTCTGATAAATTAAAAGCCACCTTGGCAGGAGGCAGTGCTCTGAACGCACACAGTATAACAAAAGGTTCTTTGTAGCATAAACAAGGGCTTCAGGTACGAGCTTCTGAGTGAGCTCAGGGAGGAACAGAAACGCTCTCACTGGCATCTCACTTGCTCTCCTCACCATGCACAGAGCAAAGTACAGTCAAAAGAACATGGCTGAGGGAGGGGCTCTGTTGGCCCAGAGTTGTGAATCTCAGTCTTCCCTCTCCTCAGAGTGTGCAGCTGTGGGTAAATTGCTGCACCTCTTGGCTTGAAATCATAGAATGGAGACGGGAGTACCTAGCATGGGAGCCTGGCAGAGCTGGATGGCCTAACAATCTGTGTGTGTGTGTGTGTGTGTGTGTGTGTGTGTGTGTGTGTGTACATGTGTGTGTGTATGTGAATGTGTATTGTGTGTATGTGAGTGTGTATGTGAATGTGTATGTGTGTATATGTATGTGAATGTTTATGTACTTGACTAGACTCTGAAAAATTTCTAATTTTGAAGTGTGGAAAAGAGATGTTTATGATATCCATGGAGTTCTGCAGAGATTTAAGTCTTAATGTTAAAAGTCATGAAAGCAGAGAAAAGAACCACCAGAGACAATTTCAGTGTAAATGTGGAAAAACACAGGGCCAACCTGGAGTTCCCTGGGGTTCCTTTTTGGCTCAATCTTTTCCACTTTTGTCCCTATAGCATGCTCCCTTGAATATTAGAAAAGAAGCTGACAGAGAGGGGGCAATGCATGACCGAAGGAGGAAGCTAGCCCTCCTGAAATCAAGATGGTGGAATGTCTGAGCCTCCCTCCCCTAGCAGTCACATGCACACTATCCAACCTGAGCATATGGACTCTTCTTACAATGACAGGCTTGATCTGGCAAGATGACCCAGCAAGCAGGTAAAGGTGATTGCATCCAAGCCTGATGACCTGAGTTCAAGCCCCAGGATCTATATGGTAGGAGGGAGAGGGGACCACTTCCCTCAAGTTGCCCTTTGATCTCAGCACATACCATGGAATCCCCCCCCCTCTCTCACACACACACACACACACACACACACACACACACACACACACACACAATAAATAAATGTAAAGGGTGTAGGGTTTAGTTTTATGGTAGAGCGAGATCCCCCTTATACAGAGTTTCCTAAATTAGACATAAAACAAACAGTAGTTTATAATCCCAGCCCTGGGGAGGTTGAGGCAGGACATCACAAATTCAAGACTCTGTATGAGTGGGGAATGGGAGGGGGTGTTGAGGGGACCAGGAGCAGCAAGGAACGTGTAGTAATGTGTAGCTATTTTGCATAAGTCTTGGTATGTTTCCCAGTCACAAGACTCATAGCATTGACATTCTTTGACTTTGCAAGAATGCTAGCAGCTCTTTGTTGTGTAAAGTACACAGTGTTTCAGCAAAAAATAGAAGTGACTAGCAGGCTGGTCACAAGGTCTTTCATCCTGCTTGTGCCTGGACCAGCCTCTACTCCTCCAGCCATTGAGAACCTGGCCAGTAGCTCCCACTCAGGGAAACTCGCCCCCAGGAATTCTCCCCACTTCTCCTGCATCTTCACGCTCTCTGCGAGCTTCACCACCTTACCAACACGCTGCTTGAAACTTCTGTCATCTTAAAACTCTGTCTGAGGCAGAAAGAGGGTAAGGGTAAGAAGACCAGGGGAATTCTGGGTAACTGTGTCCTCTGGAAAGGCCAGAGAGGTTATACCCACATTCTCTCAACAGCTATGGTTGCATGCAGAAGCCCTGTCCAAGAGCACAGCAGTCACTAGCCTAGCACAGAGGGGGAAATACTCACAAGGTCCCAGTCTGAGTTGAAGAGTTGACGGATATCGAAAGAGAGTCAGTTTTCTTCTGGAAGGAAAACCTCAATAAGTGCCTGAGCTGTCAGCAGTACACCTGTGAGCATATGGGCAGCACCAAGTGGCCCCAGGAGGATATATGTCACAATAATAATTACAGAAAAATAGAGCATAGACTTGTGAGAGAGATGTGTTGGGGGGACATGGGAGGAGTTGGGGCTGGCGACAGAATGGTGGCTATGATGAAATACACGATACTTATGGATAAGATGCCCCAAAAGAACAAAGAACCTCCTTTGTTGTTCCTCAACATCCCTGGAGTCTGCTTCTGCCCCCGGACCTTTGCATTGGCTCCGCTGCCTGGACCAGCTGGTCTTCAATTTTATGATGTCTGGATCTCTCACTTCCTCAGTTATCCAAATATAAACAGCTCAAGAAAGTCTGTCCTACTTTCTTGCTCCATTTTCCCCATTCTCCTTAACATTTATCGCCATGTATTTTACTTTCTTGTTTATTTTTTCTCTTTGTCAATAGAATGAAGGTCCCAAAGGGATAGATGATATTCTCTGGCCTATGTAAAACTTTATTCCAGAACCCAGCACAGTACTTGGTACTGTTTGCTGAATGGTTGAATTTATTAATCTTATGCATTTGGACACCCGAAAACACGGTGTTTGGAGGGAAAGGTGGTAGACATCTACTCTTTAAACTTACTCCAAACTTGGGATGTACCACTCAACAGCAATAGCAGTTCTCCAGCCAGAGAGCTGCCCACGTCCAGGACAGAGCCAACTATGTGACTCTAGAATTAGCAACGAAACTCTAATGACTACATTGCCAAGCAAGAGACCCTGGCTGCGTGGAATCACTCCTCAGTGATTTATAGCATCAGTGGAACAGGATAACACCAGGCAGTGAGAAAAAGCATACAGACTTGCTTGTGATTGTGGTTATAGCTACGGCTGCGGTAGTTATGGATGCGAACATCTGTCCTGTCATGTTTGTGACCTACACACATTTCACGGGCTCAGAGACCTGAACTCAATTAGGGTTAGTATCCCTTTTACACAAATGAAACATGACCTGAAGGGCCTCAGTTTGTGGAGGATGGGAACTGAACTTCCAGCACCCAGGTCTAGGAGACTTATAAAGAGTGAGTCTGTAGCATCTTTATTTTACAAAGACCTTCCAGGGAGCACTCACTCCAGTTATTAATTATGTGATTATCTCTGTGATATTGATAAGTCTCTCAGCTGTCTGAAAATCAGTGTCCACATCTGGGAATCTGTTTTTCTCTTGCCTTTCTCTCTATCTCTGTTTCTTTGTCTCTATGTGTTCCTCTCTGTCTCTCTGTTTCTTTCTCTTTCTATCTCTCTGTTGTATCTGTCTTTCTGTCTCTCTGTTGTCTATGTTGTCTGTCTTTCTCTGTTGTCTCTGTCTCTCTGTCTCTCTCCTTGCATCTCTCTATGTTCTCTGTATGTATCTATCTATCTATCTATCTATCTATCTATCTATCTATCTACATACATATATACACACACACATATATACATATACACACATGTGTGTGTATATATATGTATGTATATGTATATATGTGTGTATTTGAGACAGGGTCTCATTCTGGCCTCCTCCTGTCTCAGCTTCCTGTGTTGGGATGGCAAGAATGAGCCACCACTACTTGTTCCTTATATTCATTTGATATAATGCCACTGTTTTCTTTCAAATAAAGAAATAATTCTTATCCTACACACTTCATATTTTGCTCATGAGAACAAAATGCAATATTTCTGAAAGTTTTGATTAGCAAACACATTATCCATACAAAGATTATTCTTGCTGTTCTCTGTTAGTTTTCCCTTCTCTCCTACCCTTCCTCTCCTGCCCCTCCCCTTCTGTTCCCCTCTCCTCTCCTCCTTCCTTCTTTCCTTCCTTATTTTATTTCAAGGCAAGGTCTCATGTAGCTCAGGCTAGCCTGAAACACCCCCCTCTAGAGCCAAGGATGACCATGAACTCCTTCTTCAGCCTCTTAAGGGCTAGGATTGCAAGTGTGTGCCACCACTCCCAGTGTTAAGATATTACTGTGCCCAAAATATTATAAAACCTCAATGAGGGGCAAATTTAACTATTCTAATACATAAAATACTTGCTAATTATCATATGAGGTTTTATACAGCAACCCTTCTTCTCTAAAAGTCTCTTTTGGTTATGACTGTTGGGTGGGATATGTTTGATGAGATAACTCCAGTGAGATTAAGGAATATGAATAGAAACTGAAGAATCCAAAAGATATTTGGAGAATTCAGAAGAATTATGCTTCAATAGTGGCTTAATCAAGCTGAAATCATGTCGACAGAGTTGAGTGATCTCTCTGTTGATCAAATTCCTTTGTATCAGCTCTGTTTTCCAGCCTTGCTTGTAGAGCTATAAGGATAGCTTCTGGCAGCTTCCCAGACTATCTCCTTCCAAGTTAGGAAACAACTGGAAGGAATTATTGGATGTTGTCTCTCTTGTTTTTGTCAACACCCAACAAGTTACAAGCAAACCTTTTGGACCAATTCTTGTGATCAAAAGAAATATGTTATTTGACTTAACCTGGGGCCAATCCTTGTCTTGTCCATCAGCTATAAGTGTGGAAGAGGTAGATCCTTCAAATCTTTGGTCCATGAAAAAAGGAAGCAGAATATATGTGTTCCCAGAGAAGCACCAGGCCCCTGGCTGAGATGGCTTATAATAAAATACAATAACATAAAGCAAAAGGAACAAAAGTCAAATTGGAACAGGACAAAATGAATAAACAGAAGAAAAGAACTAAAGAAAAAGCACAAGACACATGTATAGACACAGAGGACACATTATTTCACACACAGGAATCCCAAAAACACAAGCAAACAAAAAGCCCAGAAGTCATAATAGATATGATAAGAGAACTTTTAATGAAGCAAAAGTAGGAAGAAAGACCTTCAAGAGTCAAGGTGTTCCCTGGAAGACCAAGAGCTGAGTGCTAGTAACTATCCTTTAGGTGGACATGAGACTCATGCTCTTCCCAGGATCGCATGAGTCCTGGGCATGAAGACTATGCTGCACCTTCAGACCCAACTGAGGCAGAAAGAATAACATTTGCTCACCCTTGGTTTTAACACTGTAGTTAGCTACACTATAGTCTGTGTGTGACTTATGACCGTGGTGGTGATCTTTTAGCTTTTATTAGCTTTAGACCATGAAGACACAACTAATGGCATTTGCTGTGATCAGTACTCTTTAGTTTTGTGGCTAGTTTGCAAACAAAGCTATTTTTCTGGTTTATTTTTTATTTAAATTTGTATTGAAGAGAGAGAGAGACAGAGACAGAGAGAGAGAGACAGAGAGAGAGAGAGAGAGAGAGAGAGAGAGAGAGAGAGAGAGAGAGAGAGAGAGAGAGAGAGAGAGAGAGAGAGAGAGAGAGAGAGAGTCTGTGCCACAGTGTGTATATGAAGGTCAGAGGACAACTTCCAGGAGTCAATTCTCTCCTTCTACCACATGGGTCGGAGGGATCAAACTCAGGCCATCAAGCTTGGCAGCAAGGGTCTTGACTGAGCCATCTTGTAGGCTCTTGGCTTACTTTTAAGCAATGACAGATTGAAGGTTACCTGCTGGAGCATTAGCGTTGGAAAGTGTTAAGATGCCTTTTTGGGACTCTGGACTAACTCCTCACCTACCCCATCACGTGCGTATATTTCACAAGAAAAACACAGTCATCAGCTCTCACCATTGCTGCTTGTAATGTCTCCAGTTGCCAAGAAGCAATGCATCCTTTTACAAGGCAAATAATCCAGCAGCCGGGAGACCAGAGCGCATTAACTGGTGTTAATAGAAAGCTTTGAGTTTACAGAAGGAAGCCAAATCTCTCTCAAGAGCTGGTGCACCCTGTGGTGTTTTTCTTGTTTTGGCTTTCAGGGAAAACTGACTGGAACAGACCAGCCATGCCACTGACAACTAGGAGAAGGGTTACATGTCGTGAGCATCAGATATTTTCTGGGGCTCCACAGAGAAACATCATTTGCCCAGTTCAGGGAGAACCCAGTCCTTCCTCCAAGAACAAATTAAATACAACTTTGTGGGTTTGGTGGTTAGCTGCCAACGACAAGACTGATCTCTGAATTAATAGTTCATGACAAGATGGCTCTGGAGTTCTTGGCAGAGAGCAGTTTCCAATATGAACACTCCGTATGGCAAGCAAGGCACATGTGCTCCATGGTCCAGATTTACTGGTAGTATTTGCATAACGGATTAGATCTGTGCTTCAGTTCAGTGCAATGGTTCCCAGGATGGCGGAGGTAGCACCTCAGCACGAATATGGTAATGTAGCTAGCATCACTGGGAACCCTGTGAACGGATTAACGGTGGAGGATGGCCCACCACCGGTGTGACAGGTTTGCATGGGAGGTTACAGTCTGCTGTGAACATGAAGATCCTCTGAGGCATCTGAGAACTGAATCTTATAAGGAAAACCCTGCCACAAGAAGATTCGATTAAGCTGTCAGGCTGTTAAATAAATGGTCTCTTATAATTTGTTTACACCTCTACTGAATTCAACATTTCAGTAAAGAAGGGGAAATTTCAACTGCCGGAGGGAGATGGGAAAAGGTTATGAAGCCTAGCATGGTGACTAGTATTCATCTTATCTTCATTTTTCTAAACATAGAGGAGAAAAATACATCCCTTAAAACAGCTATGTTGTTAGCCCTTTGTTAGTTAGCCACATTTACGCCTTTCCTATAATAATTTCTACTGAGAACTGGGAATGAGTGTCTGCAGTCACTCTGGCTTCTTATTTCTCTATTGCTTTCATCGTAATGCCTGCTGATGTTATGAGACAGTAAGCAGATGCCTTGTGTGAACACAAGACTCAGAAATGGGAAAAGGTACAACATTGTAAGGTTTGAGGTTTGTATTATTTTTGTTGTCAACTATTTTCCTGTCTAAATAGTTTTGGATTTGTTTGTTTGTTTGTTTGTTTTGAGTGATTGTTAAATTTTGTCCCATAATTTCTGTCACCAGAACTACCAATAGCCAAGTTTAGTTAACAGCACCATGCCCCCAAACCACCATTCCAGCCAATTCTTATGCTTCCTCTAGTCCAAATCAACTTTTGTGCATGGAGGCTCATATCTGGCCATGCCTATACTCCCAGACACAAAGTGGTAGGGAGAAATTGCTGCACAGAGGCAGTGTGGCCTTTATTTATTTATAACGAGATTGGCAAATATAGCCAAGGCAAGCTTTAAGCTTTCCCTGCCTCTAGAGAGACAGTTGTGTGCCATTTATCAAAGACAGGTGGGTAAGTGTCATGATGAAATGTGCAGATGCTGGGGGCAGATGCAGAGACGTACGCTACCTGCTAGCTTTGTGAGTGCAGGCATGGTACCAAATCTCTGATCTAGTTTTATCTCCGATGTAAGAGTAGTACTAGTATCTAATTCTATAAGTGTTTTGAGAATTGAATAAGGATGAGAACATAAAGTTCTTAGTTTAAAGCTCTTAGTTAGTGAACAATAAATATTGATGATTATTATTACTATTATTATTATTTATTACCTGAATCACCTGAAATAGACACTTACAAATTGGAAACTATAAAAGGAGAACAAATCTGTAATAATGTTTGCAGATGGTTACCTCCATGTGTTCAGAGACAAAGGTAACCACTCTCATCCACACAAATATTGAATCTCAGAAACCCAACATTTTTATTCCAAGGGTGAATAGGAACAGTAGGAGATTTGGAATTACGTAGTCACCCAAAGCTCTCTCTGGGATCTCCTCAGTGGGACACTTAGTTTTATGTTGAATATGCTGTTATAAAAAAAAAAGCTTCTAAAAGGTCCTGGGCAAGCTGTGAGGACAAAGGAGGAGTGTGCAATTTCCCCAAACATCACACACACACAATGCACACTCTCACACACTGTCGGAAACAGAACTGAATTTCTCTTCTGACCAGCACAACTAGCCCTTTGTAAGCTTGGCCTGCTGAATTTGCTGGAATGCTCCCGTTCACTGCAGTAGTTTTCAAAGTGGGGTGGAGGGGAGGTGTTAAAATGAGAAGGTTCTGTCCTTGTAGCCTGGACTGGGCCAGGCATATGCTAGGGACCACTGAAAGCAGCCAGGGGCTTTCACAGCCTAAATGAGCCCCCTGAAGACCCTGGGAGCTACTGATCATCTGTCATTGCCAGGGACGGGGACAGAGAGGAGGCCAGGTTCCCAGGCAGCTGCTATGGCCACATGGGGTTATTTTTGCCCGGCACAAACAAGAGTCAATAACACATCTTCTCCTCATGTGGTGTCAATCCACAAACACTCGGCAAAACGTGTATCCCCATTTTAAAAGAAAAAATTCGTGTTTACTTTCTGTGAAACTAGATGGTGAGCCCAAAATATATACATTGTTTTTTTTCTTGCTAAGGCTGATGACCTACGAGAAACTAGGATTGCCTTTGGTGAAGTTAAAGTAGAAATAAAAACTTAGACCGGTTTCTGGAGGCCTTTGTCATTTGACACACTGGACGCCTCTGCCAAGGTGGCCACTACAGTATGATTTATGAGTGTCAATCGTGCCCTGGGCTCAGGTGGTGTATGGCTGGTCATCGAGGCTTTGGCCTGGAAATGGAATGAGAAGGCCATTTAACATTGTGGCCGTTGCTAATGAGGGGCAAATGTGGCCACTTCTATATGTGAGGATCCTGGTCCCATCTGTTCTCCAGACAGGGATTTAAAGCCAAGGCTCCACTTTTGTAGGAAACCCTACTTGGACTCTCAGAAGATGTTCCATGTGGACCTTTCTTTTCATTGTTGAGGTTATTTGCTAACGACGTTGATGGCCTCATGGATATTTCTCATGTCACTGTGGCCTCAAGACCTAATAAGTTAGGGCTAAGGAGATCTCCAAATCTGAGGCCCTTCTCTGTTTTTCTTATGACATTAATTCCATGGCAAACATTCTAGAAAATTCTGCCTGTGAATATCTGTGCGCAGTGGAACACCTTCTCTGTTTCCCCATCTGCCCCAGCTCACTTTTCAACTGACGAATGGAAACCAAAGGCTGACGTATTGGAGCGTTTGTTTTCTGGTAGAAGACCATTAGGACATCCAACTTAACCTTTCTGGGAGCTTCTGAATCAGACAATTCACTTTTTCTTGTTTTTGTGGGCTTGTTCCCCCCTTTTGTTTTGGTCACGCAAGAAAAGCCTGCTTTGTTCTGTTTTAATCATACTTGTCTAAATTTAAATTTAAATTTAAATTCAAATTTACCTAAAGTCAAAGCGGGGGTGGGGGTGGGGAAGAGAGTGAAAAGAAAAGTAAATGCTAAAAGAAAAATAAATCATGAATAAAAAAATGATTGGATCTTTCTCTCAGATTCCATATCTGGATTCCCAAAGTAGGCCAGCAGATGCAGGACCTTTCTG
Source organism: Montemys delectorum (assembly GCA_019843815.1). NCBI lineage: Eukaryota > Metazoa > Chordata > Mammalia > Rodentia > Muridae > Montemys > Montemys delectorum. Next base: position 39,283 of record JADRCD010235263.1, read on the forward strand.
TCTGGCCTCCCAGCTCCGGTTCTGCACCGAGACGAGCCCACTGCATTTCTACTGCATCTTTAGCAATTTCTGGACGTTCATGGAGCTTTCCGGGCATGACCCTCAATACCTGCACGCTTCTTATAGCTCCCAGCAACTCATTCCCAGCAACATTTTCTTAAAGCCAAGAAGAATGAAAATACCGTACACCATTCACAACAGACAGACATTTCTATGCTAACGGAGTCCTTGGGATCTTATTGCTATAAGAGGGGTTTCAGCCCTATGTCCATCCAGTCTGTTGTTGTGGCCAATATTATTCTGGGGGTTGCTACATCTCTTGTTGTCTTTAAATATCTATTAGAGGTTTCTACCCAGTTCAGACCATATTGTTCCCAGATAAAAGACATAGAAACCTTCAGATTTATAATAAGCTGAAAGCATTGGAGCTAGGCAGATATCAACCCTCTATGCTATTTTGTCTACTTCTCTGTGGTAATCCCTATGATATCACTTGCCATGATCCACCAGGGCCAGGTGTCATGGCCCTGAGCTCACCATCCCTGCCACCCCATAGTGACCTCCTTCTTCCTCCTTATTCTCTTCATGGTGGTCCCTGCCAGAGACTTCAACCCTGGGAAACCTTATCCACCCTCTCTGCCCAGCCCAGGCTGTAGGTAACCTTTTATTAAACAATCAGGGATAACTTGAGGGCAAGGCTTACACACACACAAAAAGCTGGTATACATGGGAATTTGTTCATTGGGCAACCAGATCTTGGGATACAGTACTTAGCATTTGAATATGTAGCAGCACCAAACCAACTCCCTATATTCCATGGCCCCCATAATGAATGCTCTGTAAGAACCTTTGCTGATGGGCGTACCTTTGAGTTTATAGAGATTAATGATTGTAAAATTGACTCAACAGGCCACTAATAGTGAAATTGACCATATCCAATTTTGAAAGGTCTGAGACATCAAAGAAACTGCAAATCAGCAGTGAGAAGGTAGCGGCAATGGGAAGCCCAAGCTAGTATTGGTCCAGTGAAGTGTTGCAGAACTGGGTGGGTTAAGTTGTCACACTAGGTGAAAGGTCAGCCTGAACACAAACTGTGGGGGGGAGTTTTAGGCCTAGGGGAGCACTTGCAGTTCCTAAAGAACTGCATCTATAACAAGATATTTACTGATACACTAATTGTGTAAGACACAAGAGAAAGAGAAGCACTGAAGGCTATTCCCTCCTTTTTGATGAAGAGGAAACAACAGCCCCCAAACACTAGCAAAAGTAGTAGCAGAAATAGAAATATTTACTGAGTATTTACTAGGCTCCTACACAGTAAGTCACACATTTAATATACATTATATTATATTTTCTCACTAGAAGTCAAACAGGAGACATCGGTTGTCCCCATCATACAGCTGCAGACACTAAAATGTTCAAAAAGTGGATCTAAGAGTAGAGCCTCCACCAAACACCAAAGCTGAAGCTATCTCTTCTATAATCACAAGATCAAGAGGAGGAGAACTATGGCTTCGAAGTCCAAGGCTTTCCTTGTCTGGAAGTCTCTTAAGTAACATAGCTAACTCCCCAACTTATTGGAAAACCTCACCTGTTTTTGAAACAAGGTCCCACATATCCTAGGCTGGCTTTGAACTCCCTATGTAGCAAAGGATGTCTCCTACTTCTACCTGCTGAGTGCTGGGATCACAGCCTTGTCGGAATCTACCACCATGCCTGGTAATGAGCCCAGGGTCATTTGTGCTAGGGAAGCACTGTACCAGCTAAAGCCTAATCCCGACTGCTATTAATGAGCAACTGAAATCCCTCACCCTGCCCGTTCAAGCTCTTAGCCACCATTTCCCCCAGTGCAATTACAAGTTTCATCAATATGAGCCTTTTCCCCCCTCTAAGAACACTGAAGCAACTGAAAATGCAGCTGTCCCTCCACCCTAAGTTAGCATCTTCAGGCTCCCATCAATCCCTCAGGGGAGGAGGGATGGATTATACTGAAACTTTGGGGACATCGGTAATCTGCAGTACCCATAAACTGGACTAAATGCTAAGGTGTGAAGCACTGAGGGGAGACATGTGTGAGTCCTGTCTCCTGTTCTCATGCAAGTCTATCTTCCCTCACACTGCTGCAGTGTGGCATTTAAAATCCAGCTGAGAAAAGATTGTCCATGCATTCTCTCAAGCTGGAGTGTCAGGGGATGGGGCAAGGGAGAGTGGAGGTTGGGAGCCAGGGAGATGTCCCCAGTTGTCAATAGTTTGATGGCAATGTCCTTTAAAGGCTGATTTCTGGGAAGCCCAGTCTTCATTTCCTCCCTGCTCCCCGTCTTGTTGACCATTTCTTCGTGGCTTTATTCTCAACAATGCCACTTTTAAATTGAACATGTGCTTAACAATAACAATAGCTAGCGAGTAGTGTGAGTTCTCGATTGATTTTTAATGTCTTTTCAAGGAAGAAAAAGATTAGCTCAGAAGGACAATCAGAAACAGAATGTTCTGCCTCCTTTTCTCCCACAGACACATAGGGCTTGGTTTGGCTCCTTGTAATTTTCTTTTTGGAGCCTTAGCATGTATTTTGTGGGCTGTCTTCCCCCTACACTATCCATTTGGCTTAGCATTCTCAGTTTGACCAGTCTCCAGCTGACTCTTGTTTTCATGATGCATTATTGGAAAAACAAAAGTAGTCTGTCATTATAAACATTACAATAATATGCTCTATCATTCCTCCATCTCTCTCCCGACTCCACTAGTTTCAGGGCAGCAAGGATACCAAAGGCTAAGAGTCACACTAAAGGAAGCTTCCTTAAGTCAGGAGATCATAAAGTTAGAGCAGATGCATGTCTTTACTTGGCCACCTTATCAGTTAAAGAGTCCGATGACACGGGAGGCTTGCACTTCTGTCTCATGGGAAATGTCACCATCTTTTTTTTTTCCTTTCTTTGGACATGTTACCCATCATCTAAATTTGAATATGTGAGACATAAGAATCCAGAGTCACATTCCCTGGTGCATTTCCATAGCAACCAGAGCGTAGTGCTGTCTTCAGGAGAGCGGCGCAACATGTATGTGCCAGCACGGATGCTGGGAGGCTTGGGAAACATCGATGAGACGGGGTCGAGAAGGATGTGCAGGAGAAGGAAGCAGCGGGTTCTTACCGAGGCCAGGGCTGCCTGAAGCCCCTGCAAAGCACCGGAATACAGTGCCTATGCCGGCATCTGACTTCTACGTGAAACATCAGGAAGAATCCCAAGGAATGAACCAGAATGAGAATGTTTCTGAAACACATTGAATTATATATCCAGAAGCGTAATTGCCTTTGAAAATGAAGGAACGGGGGAACTGTGATCCAAATCTGATATCATTTAATTTAAAAATATGCTTAAGCACACATGACCATGATGGAATGAACAGAACGGAGAAAGTGTTTGCTCATAAAGGCTTGGGCCAGGAAGGAGCTGATCTGAGCGAAATGGGAGTGGGGGCGGGGGACAAAGCAGAAGGTCATGTTCCTGCTCTGTTGTCCTTCAGGCAGCCCAGAAGCCTTGGCTCCTCCCTGCTTGTGTCTAATTCTGCAATGTTCTAGGAGCGAGAGCTTGAGGGCCTCCAGCTCTGAGGCAAAGCAGCAGTGAGGGAAACAGAAGGAACAAGGCAAAGGGTTTTATGAATTAATCTGCCCCCGTGGACCACAGGCTCCATTTTCAAAAGAAAGCCAACAACTCTAACTGCTTAGGGAAACCGCTGGAATAGAAAGGCTGTAACTGTTGAAGGATGTAGCTCTACACCACAACCAGATGCTGCACATTGCCCAGCTCAGTCTCCTCAGCTGTCAAGCTGACATCAGGGGTGGGCCAGCTGCTGCTCCCTGGGAAGGTTCTTTGGAATAACATAGGTGAAGTTCATAACGCATAGTCCCCCTGAGATTGTGGCAGTTGGGGTTGCTAAATGTATTTCTTACTTAAGGATGCCACAGCCAGCGGTGACAAACTATGGTTTGAAGCAATAGTAATTTATTCTCTAAATTTTTAAAGCCATATTCTTAAAACCAAGCTATTGGCAAGGTCAGGCTTCCTCTGGATGCTCCAGACCCTGGCTGAATAATTTTTCTAAATAATAGTACATATATACAGTGGACATACAGTTCCACTCTAAGCTGGGTTTTGGAGTTCTGATGGCATGTTCTCTCATCCTCATGGGACTCTTCTCTCTACCTTTAAGATGAAGAAACGTGTGATTCAAGCATTTATATGACTCCTCCAGGGTTTGTTGCTAGTAGGCAGAAGATGAGTCAAATCCAGATGTCTCTGTGAGTGAGGCCCACGCCTACAGAAAGCCAAGCCCCGGAGAGGGAAGAGAGGAGGGAACCTGTAAAAGTATCTTTTATTCTCCTGTTGTAATTGTCCTCTCTGAGGCTCACTGCCTCCGTCTGCTAACCTAGGCCTACTCCTCGAAGGTTCTAGCCTCCCTACGGTCTTATCTAGGCCTAGAATATTTTCTCCCCAGACTTGCTGCTGAATAAGCTCACCCTTTCTAGTGCTTCGTGGATTCTGGCTGGCTGACTCAACTCATCTGTTCTGGCTCAAACTCCTCTGCAAGACGACTGATTCAATCTGGTTTCTCTCTCTCTCTCTCTCTCTCTCTCTCTCTCTCTCTCTCTCTC
>JADRCD010235265.1:0-16884 GCA_019843815.1 Montemys delectorum
ACAGACAGACAAACATACACACACAGACACACACACACACACAGACACACACACACAGATACACACACACAGACACACAGGCACAGACACACACACACAGACACACACACAGACACACACACACACACCTTGCTAGCAGCTTCCTGCGGCCTCGGGCTCCTAGGCATGGCTCCCCAGGTCACACCTCCTTGCTTGGCCGGGGAGGCAGGGGAGCCCTCCTCGCCCTCAGCCTCACTTCCTTCTTCACAGCTCACCGCCCCGTCTTCACTGCCTTCTTCATCCTCATCCTCAGAGGACACCTCAGCCCGCACCATCTTGGATTTCAAGTAGTCCATGTCTGACAGCTCCTTCTGCACGGCTGCCTTTGGCTGCAGACCTTGTTCCTCTGGGGATACAGAGGCCGGTGACCTTAGTGAGCAGAGACGACAGAGCCACCACGGCCAGTGCCCTCACACATAAGCAGCTCTCGTCAGTGAATTCTGACAGACAGTACTGGGTGGACTTTACATGTTTGTCCATCACATAGCACATGAAGACCTGTGGCTCTCTTTCACCATCCTGGTCTTCCAGTCTTCCCTCCCCCATAAGATTTATGTGTCTGTGTGTGGATATGTGCATGTGTGCATGTGAGTGCAGTGTCCACAGAGGCCAGAAGAGGGCGCTGGATTCCCTGGGGCTGGAGTTATGGGTAACTGAGCCATCGTGTGGATGCTGGGCACTGAACTCGGATCTTCTGGCTTAATGGCTAAGTCAATCTCCCCAGCACCCCAAGATCCCCCTTTTAGGTTCATCTTTAAACAATCTTTTATAAACATGCACAACACCTTTTGCTATCCCTTTTGCTTATGGCAGAGACTGCTATAATCCATCTGTTCAGGAAAATCCATGAGTGGACTACAGTCTTTGTCAGATACCAGGTGTGTGTGTGTGTGTGTGTGTGTGTGTGTGTGTGTGTGTGTATGCGTGCACGCAGCCACCCTTCATCCTTTACCCTTGCTGTTCCTGGTGAACAGTGTAGTTTGCCCACAAGTACAAAGGACACCTGGTGTGACACACTCCAAGGGTTGGGCTAGAGGAAGCTGGAAGGGAGCTACCAGGGAAGACTGACCGAGCAGAGGAAGATGGCCATCGCTTACCCTGCAGCGTGTTACCCTCCCAGCACACTTGAGGCTACGCCTTTGTTCAGCACCCTCCAAGGGTTCCTAGTGCTCAGGGTGGAGTTTGAACTCCCCTCCCCCAGCTCCATTTGCGCTAGGTCCTGAAACTAAGACCACCTGTCAGGCCACTATGCTGTCCTTCCCTCTGAGACTCTCCTTTCTGTTCCCCATTTCCTCTGTGTCTCTATCCTTAGTCCCACATTCTCATCTGTAAACCAGAAGAGCCCTCACTGTGGCCCACAGCTGTCTACATTCTGTGCTCTGACTGGATGCTTACCAGCCACTGTGGGGCCCATGAGGGCACGATACCCCACCACTACCCCCTAGAGCTATAGGATCCCTTCCAGGACGCTTTCCCAGGCCCTATACTGCCTCCTTGGCACACCTGACACCACACATGCCACCATCCCCCCCAGGAACTACCTGCCTTGCCCCTCTGCTCTCACCAGGATGCCCCCTGCACAGGTGCAGAGATTCTTGGGGTCTTTTCCCCACTGCTCTGCTGTGTCCCCAGAGCTGTGCCTGGTATACTGTACATGCTTGGTGACTACTGGCTGAGTCAGGTGACCAGATCTGCCTGGGGGAGACACAGACACATCAATGGGTAGGCTACTCATTCCCCAGATGGCTGGAGGATAGCACCTGGCTGGTCCTTTTCTGCTGAGTCCGGCATGGCCATGTGTAAGGGACAAGCGTTGATCCTTGCTGTGGGCCTAAGGCTTGTTTGTACAATAGTGTACATATTTTCACGTTCCTCCTTCGAGAATGTCCTCTCTGCCAAGGTTAATGACTCCATGATAATCAGACATAGCATGAGTCTGGGAGGTGAGGGTGTTTCCAAGTCTCAGCAAAATGGTGAACACTGTGACCTTCAGGACAGCCTGTAAGGCTGTGGGAAAGAACACTGAAAGCATGAGTTCAAAAATATATAGTTTCTCAACTGTGCAAAAATATAAGGATGCAATGTGAACTGTGTAAGGAGCTTCACAGATCTAAAGCAACGGGGGCAGCTGCACTGTGAGCCAGCTTGTCAGAAAGATACAAAGGCAGGCAGATTCCTGAGTTCAAGGTCAGCCTGGGACAGAGGGAGTTTAGGTCCAGGCCCAGGTGTGGTAGGAATGGTAACTTCAGAGCAGGGTCTCACCAGCTACCTTATTGTCTGTGCTTGTGCTTGCTGTCTCTTTCTAAGAATCAAGGGGCTAGGCTCAAGGGATGCTGATTCATGGGCTAACCTCAAGGGAACCTAGGGTAATGACTGAATTGATATGTAAATAAAGAACTGGACTTTGATCTGCAAGAGATGAACTATCCAGAGTTTTTAGAATTGCAAAAAAAGCGGTCTGTAAAACATAGAACAATCTGGAAAGCTGTCTTGAGCATGGGATTTGACTTTGAGTCTGTTGTTTCAATGCTCCCTGATACCCTTTCTCTCAGGGACCCGTCTCCAGCCAAGGCTGGTCCTTGGCACTTTTCTTAGCCCTTGTCACCAGAGATTGTCACACAAAGTGTCCTTTGTATGTCTGTGCCAAGTATATGGTACTTGTGTCCATCAGGCCAAGGCCAGGTAAAGACCTACGCACCCCCAGGATGCACAGCACTCCCAGGACGCACACTTACCTTCAGGGTCCTCTCCAGCTGGCTCCTCCTCACTCTCCTGCCCAGAGGCAGAGCTGGAGTCAGAGTCAAAGTTCAGATAGTCAATTGATGGCTTGGTTTTTGCTTTCGGGAGCTCGGCCTCCAAAGCATCGTTTGCCCACGTGGCCACTTGGGTCCTCTTCTGATGAATTGACAGGAACTCCTGGAACTCGGCATCTTTCTTAAGCTGTGGCAATGCAGTCAGGTGGGAGAGGCAGGAGGAGGGACAGGAGGAGGGAGATGAGGCAGAGCTTTAGCAGGCTCAGTTCTCCAGCCCTCCACCCTCTCCACCCACAGAACACTCACCTTCTCCAGTTCACTGGGCACCTTTTTCTTCTTCTTGTCCTGAAAGTAGAAGGCAGGCAGGCTCACATCAATGCTGGGGAAGGGAAGGGGGAGCACTGTCCTGGGCATACCCACCTTCCAAAACCAACTCCTTCCCAGCAGAGACCACCCTGCCATCACTGAGCACAGGGCTGGGGCACCGCCTACATACTTTTTTAGTGTCTGAGGGAAGGGAGTCTTGCGATGGCTGCTTGGGCTGGCTTGGCTTCTGGGCATGTTTGCTCCAAGCTCGGGGCTTTGATGGGTCTCCAAAGGACTTACAGAATTCTACCTGCATGGGAAAGAGAGCTGGTGTCCACAATTGCTGAGATCCCTAGGCATGTGCGAGTCCCCTTCAGCACAGAAGCATGGGGTTCCCAGAGTGCAGGGGTCGCTGACCTGCTATTTGCTTCAAAGTCAATCACATTGTCCCCCAAAAAGTCATGCTGCCATTTACAGAGGACTAACTCTGTCTCCCTTGCTCTCCAGCAGAAGGTGACAAGAAGTGTCACTGTCTCCTCTGCTCAGACCAAAAAGTTAAAGTGGAGCTTGGGTAGCCCAGGAAGCAGGGGACAGAAGGAGACAAGACTTGGGGTACATGGTGACTGGGAGCCCACATCACCCCTTAGGCCAACAAAGGATGTCTGGGAGGCAGCCCGGCCCCTGACTAGCACACAGCAACAGGGAGCAATAGCCATGAGTCAGGTGACTATTTACCACAAGGCAAGTTCAGTCACAGCAGAAAACAAGCCCAGGGTGCCGGGTGGTGATGGTGCATGCCTTTAATCTCAGCACTTGGGAGGCAGAGGCAGGCGGATTTCTGAGTTCAAGGACAGCCTGGTCTACACAGTGAGCTCCAGGACAGCCAGGGCTACAGAGAAACCCTGTCTCGAGAAAAAAAAAAAAAAGAAAAGAAAAGAAAACAAGCCCAGGGTACTACAGGAGTGTAGAGGAATGCCAAAGATCACGAATGACCTGATATATCCCTTGGCCCTGGCATCTCCAATGCATTCTCAGAAGCAGCCTTTGGGAGGACACTCCCACAAGCCATGCCCAGATGTTCCAGGCTGTTACTGGTCAGCAAACCACTTTCTCTTAGCAATGGATGCCCCTGTAGAAATAACTGCTTCTATCAGTTCTATCATACTTATCACTTGTGTACAGGGTACAAAGGTCAAACAATAGAAAAGAGGACAGCCAGAGTTAAAAGTACTTTAATAATTCAGAAACTCAGGAGAGGGCCCAGTGAGCTGTTGGCCGACTCTCGGGCACTCAGAAAGCTTGTATAGGCCTGAGGTAAGGCAAACTGTCTATGGCCGGCAGGATGAGACTCCCTCAGACTCACTGTGATCCGGGACGTGTCAATAAAGCTCCGGTGGAAATGGTTCAGTGCTGCCTGGGCCTCCTCCTCCGACTTGAAACCTATGAAGCCGAACTTTCGGAACTTGCCATCTTTGGTGAACTTGAGGCTGCAGTCGGTCAGTGTGCCAAAGGCGGCAAAGAGCTGCCGGAATCGCTCCTCCTTCATCTAGAGCAGAGGGATATAATGGGGGGGGGGGGGTCCCCTGGAGCAAAGGGACAAGTAAGCTAGAAGCCTAGAGGTCCTGGAGGGATACCTGAGAAGAACAGGTGGCAACCCGTACTTTTTTAAAGGGTAGCCAGATCCTGGCTCAGAGCCTGACACCCGCTGAGCACCCCTGAGCAGGCTATCCACTTATTTAATAAGGAAATGAAACTTCAAGGCACCTCAAATGGTTTTTCTCATCCTGTCCCCCTTTGAGGATAACATCAATAACAACTTCTACCCAGAGACTGTAACAGGTACCCAACTGAGACTTCTCCAAATAAACAAAGACTGTGTAAGTTATGTAAATGTTTGCTAACTTTGGGAGCCAGTGAGTAATGGAGCCCATTAAAGGTGCCCAAACCCTGGTCCCTAGCACCTGAGGTTGCACTACAGTACACTGCAAAGGAGAGTGCTGCCCAGGCAGGCCTCACAACTAGAGATCTGCCTGCCTCACTTCCCAGTCCCAGCAGGGATATTCCATCACACCCAAATACCGCAAAAGAGATTTTTCAGATGTGTTTTAAAAACTGGTGATGAAGACAGGCATAGTCATGCACACCTTTTTTTTTGTTTGTTTGTTTTTGTTTTTCGAGACAGGGTTTCTCTGTATAGCCCTGACTGTCCTGGAAGTCACTCTGTAGACCAGGCTGGCCTCGAACTCAGAAATCCGCCTGCCTCTACCTCTCAAGTGTTGGGATTAAAGGTGTGTGCCACCACCGCCCGGCAGTCATGCACACCTTTAATCCTAGCACTCTGGAGGCTGAGGCACACAAATTTCTTTAGTTTGAGGCCAGCCTGGTCTACATGTTAAGTTCCAGGTCAGCCAGGTCTACTAAATGAGACCCTGTCTCAGAAAAGGGAAAAAAAAACCTCTGAAATGAAGCTAGGTTTGCTGGGGAGGCAGAAGCAGGAGGACAGCAGGAGGATGACATGTTCAAGGTCAGCCAGGGCTACAGACTTAAGAGTCTGTTGTTTTTTGTTTGGCTTTTTAAAGCATCCCCCCAAACCAACAAACAAAATCCCAAGTTGAGGAGATGATCCTGGGTCTTCTGGGTACTTCAGTGTTATCAGTGAGGTAGGAGGCTCAGAGTCTGAGGAAAGATGGTGGGAAGAGAGGATGGTGAGGGAATCAAGAAACCAAGTGTAGCCATGAGTCAGAGAGGGCAATGGCTAGGAGACTCAAAGAAGCCTAAGAAGACCCGCTGGCAGCCATGTCCCACCTACAACAGTTATGCAGTCACGTTGAAGGGTTAGACGCTCCTGCCTGACAGCCCCATCCTATTAGGCTTGCTGACCTCCAAAATGGTAAAAATAAGAACAAACAAACAAGATACCGATACTGTTTCAATCACTCTACCAAGGAAATAATGGGAAATTAACATATCTTTATAATGTCATTAAAAAGTCCCATGGCACCTACCGTTTTCACACTGGCCAGAGTTTTGATCATGGCTGTAGGGCAGAGGTTCTCAACCTGTGGGTCAAGACCCTTTGTGGGACACACATCAGATATCCCACCTACCAGATATTTACATTATATTCACAACCGTAGAAAATTACAGTTATGAAGTAGCAACAAAACAACTTAGCGACTAGGAGGTCACCACGACAGGAGGAACTGTATTAGGAAGGCTGAGGACCACTGCTCTAGGGGCACATGGTCCCCAACAACCAAAACAAATCTGATTTTTTTTAGAGGGGGTGGCACATCATCTTGCTATATAACCCAGGCTGGTCTTGAACTTGGCACCCTCTGTCTATGGAGAGCTGACAACAGGAGTGTACACCACCACACTGGGCTTTGAAGTCTGTATCGAAGTTTGCTCCGTGATAGCGAAACAGTAAGTATTCTAGTCAGCTTCCTGTAGTGATATACATCAAGGATACAAAGCAATTTGGGGAGGAAAACCGTTTGTTTGGCTTACGGGCCTCAATCAGTCTGCCATCCAGGGAAGCCAAGGCAAGAACTGAAGCAGAGACGGTGGAGGAACTCTGCATACTTACTTGCCCAGCCAGCGTTTGTATTCAGCCCAGGAACACCTGCCGAGGGGTGACAGCACCCACAGTGGGCTGGACCCTCTCACATCAATCACTCCTCAAAGTATCACAGACTTGTCCACAGGCTTATGATACGGAAGCAATACATCAACTCAAGTTCCCTCTCCGTCAGTGACTCCGGTCTGTGTCAAACTGACCAAAACTGCCCAGCACAACAAGGAGGGATCCTCGAAGTGCTCTCTATCCAGCCGGCCTATCGCCACAGACACACGCTTTATTCTTCCTTTACCCGGCTCGGGTTCCAGGCTCTCCCATCATGCCTAAGTTGCCCGCTCTCCACTAACAGAGAAACCACTGAATGCTGTTCCCAGCACTTGGGTCCTCCGTATCCACTTTCCGGCTTGCTTAGCCGTCAGAACAGGGTGCCGCCTCACTGGGTTCCGGACTTCTCCAGTCCTGTCCCTGACTTAGAATCCCTCCATCCTTCAGCCTCTTATCCTGGACCTCCGCTTCCACCTCCGGACCCCATCCCCAGCTCCCGCTCACCCCATTCGGGAGGTTCTTCACGATCAGACGCGACATGGCTCTCAGGTTCCCCTCGCTTCTGACTCACGATCCCCGCGACGGCGACTTCCCACAACTTTCATGCCGCCACACTGGGCGGCGCCATCTTTAGCGAGTCACGTGGCACCCGCCGTGTTCCACCCGGAAGTGGGTGTGGCCTCACTGTAGCCTCTCTCCCGGGGAAGTCACGCCCTCAAGGCGAAGGTGGGGGAAGGCCCAAGCTCTTGCATACTGCGCAGGCGCAGTTTCTCCTCCAGATCTTGGAGACTCTAAAGCCCCGCCAGGAAGGTAGGGGGCGCCTATGCCCAACCCCCGCAGGATGACAGGCTTCTGGGAAAGAGCACAGATCCTAGAAAAAAAAAAATTAAAGGCAGAGGCAGGTGGATCTCCGAGTTCCAGGATGTCCAGGGCTGCACAGAGAACCCCTGTTTCAAAAATAAAAATTTAAACATTTATTTATTGTGCATACATACACATATAAATGTATATATGTATATACACATGCATGTATATTGTATACATACATATATGTGTGTGTGTGTATATACACACACACACACACACACACACACATATATATATATATATATATATACACTGAATTCTGTATATTGGGTACATGTACCAGGCGCACATGTGTAGATCAGAGAACAATATGCAGGAGTTGGGGAGTCAGTCCCCCCGACTTTACCTGGTGGGGCTTGGGGATCAAACTTAGGCCTGCTGGCAAATGCTTTAACCCTCTGAACAAGCTCACCAGCCCCCTTGCTTCCTTTTTAGGATAGAGAAGCTGAGGCTTAGAGAGACTGCCAAGCCCTGACTCAGTGACGGAGCATGTCCTATGGATGTTGTCACAAGGTGTGACTATTGGGGATAATAGCCCTATTTTGCAGGCAGGTGAAGTGAGGACCCACAGAGCGGAGCTGCTTCATTCATTCATGTAGGTTCTGAGTTGAAAGGGAGATTAGAACCCAGAGCCCCACAGTGAGTATTGACAGCTTCCACCGACAGCAGCCTCACTGACAGGCAGCCCACCGAGCTCCAGGAAGCTTTTATCCCCTCACCTGCCAACCTGGCCGCTGAGTTCTTGGCCAGGCCTCCTGCGTCGTCTGAGGGCTTGGTGCTTGCTGCCTTGAGCTGGGGTAGTTATCCTAGGGCTCAAGGGCGTAGGACTATTCGGAGCCTTCTCTGGATCTGCTCTTAGGTGAGGGAGTTTTTAGATGGCATTTCTCTTCAGAAAGACCACAATCTTTTATGGTTTCCCACAATGCATTGGCTGTACCCTGTGTCTTCCTCCAAGGTATTTATGATTTTCTTCTTCCAAAAGACATTTCACTCCATCTCCCCATCTCTTTTCTTGTTACTGTTGGGAGCTTTATTGAGATACATGACACACAATTGGCCCACTTAAAGTGGACGGTTCCAGTTGGTAAGATGGCTCATCAGATAAAGGCACTTGTGGGCAAGCCTGACAGCCTGAGATTTCCCCCCTTGGTTCTAGGTAAAGGGAGGAAAGAGCCAACCTTAGGACATTTTTTATTGAAAAAAAAAAAAAAGATTGTAGCTAGGCCCAGAAGGCACACGTCTTTAATCCAGCACTCAGGAGGCAGAGGCAGGCAGATCTCTGAGTTAAGGCCAGTCTGGTCTACAGAGCTAGTTCCAGGACAGCCAGAGCTAAAACATTTTTCAGATAATATATCTTGATCATGGCTTCTCCTCCCCACTCCCATCAAATCCTTCCTGCCTCCCCACCAAACCAACTCCTAGCCCTTTTGTTCTCTTTAGAAAGCAAACGGGCAAACAAAACAAACAAAAACTCCAAAGAAGATAATAAGAAGAATAAAGAAGCCGGGAATGGTAGCACACGCCTTTAATCCCAGCACTCGGGAGGCAGAGGCAGGTGGATTTCTGAGTTCGAGGCCAGCCTGGTCTACAGAGTGAGGTCCAGGACAGCCAAGGCTACACAGAGAAACCCTGTCTCAAAAAACAAACAAACAACAACAGCAAAAAAGAAAAAGAAGGAAGAAAAAAAACCACAAGAAACACACACACACCCCGTATAAGCACAAAGTCAGAAATCATTACATACAAGCAAAAGGCTTGTATGTAATCATTTCCCTCCCTCTGGGAACCTGGACTCTACCTGGCATCTCTGTGGATGGGTTTCTTTCCTGGCTGATTTTCTCTTCACATATTGTTTTCAAGGTTAATCCACGTCTCCGCATAAGTCATTCTTCATTCCATCTCCCCCTGACTAGTGTCAGATATCATGCCCCAGTATTTTGTGTAGCCAAACATCAGCCTAAGGCATCTGGGTGGATGTGCCTCATGGCTGTTAGTAACGACAACGTTGCTGACAGCGTCTGTGTTCCTGCACGTCTCTACTTGGACATGTGTCTTCGTTTCTCGTGGGCACGGTCCTAGGGTGGGAAGCCCAGGTCATATGTAACTCTCTTTAGGAACTCTTGATCAAATAGTTTTACAGACTGTCTGCATCATTATATATTTCTGAAGGTAGCCTATGAAAATGTTCATTTCCCGTCCTTCCGTCCCCATTGGTTCTTTTTAAATTACGCCCGTCCCACTGTCTGTTACTGCAGATTGATTGGCCGGAGAGGGTAGCCATCTTTGTCACTGAACCCACCTGGATCCCTGAACTCCAAGACCAGCTCAAGCACAATGGCTCCACCTGGATTTTCCTCTATGAGCTCCAGATGCAAGGAGGTCACGTGTCCGACTGAGCTGCAGAGCTGCATCAAGCATGCAGAAGTTAAGGCCGGGGCCAGGAGGGAGGGGACAGTGCTTGCTGGGTAGGTCATGCTTGGAGCCCCGGTGCTGGCGAGGCAGAAGGCAGAGAAAGGTGGACCCTTGGGGTTTGCTGGCCAGCCCATCTAGACTTATCTAGTGAGCTCCGGGATAGGAGTAACCTTGTCTCAAAAGAGGGTGACCACATTCCTGAGGATGACACCTGGGGCTAGCTTCTGGCTTCCACATGCACATGCATGCACGCCCCCTCCCATATATGTACACACACACACACACACACACACACACACACACACACACACACACAAACACTTGAGATTAAAAGAAAAATACATCGCTGCCAGGAACATTTCAGCTGATTTCCAAGCTATAGGCTGGCAGCTGCTCTTTCCACGTTTTGCTTGCAAAGAGGCTCCATCAGACCCATCTTCGCGAAGCTCCCCACTACGAGCCAGGTGGAGCCAGCAACAGCTGCTTATTGACTGCTGATTGCCGGCAGAGTGCTGTATATTTCAGGCATCTGGGTGCTTTCTGAACAGAGCCAGGTGGCTCTGTCTGGTCTCCTCGGGAATGAAGTAAGCCGGAGGCAGATGTGGCACACCAAGGGATTCCATCTGAAGCAGCGTTAACTCGAGGGCGGATGGTGGGACCAGTAAGGATGGCCCCTCCTGGGGCTGGAGAGATGGCTCAGCGGTTAGGAGCACTGTCTGCTCTTCCAGAGGTCCTGAGTTCAAATCCCAGCAACCACATGGTGGCTCACAACCTTCTGTAATGGGATCTGATGCCCTCTTCTGGTGTATCTGAAGACAGTTGCAGTGTACTCATATACATCAAATAAATAAAATCTTAAAAAAAAAAAAAGATGGCGATTCCTAAAAGATGCCCCTGTCCTGGTCTCCTGGAACCTGTGGAAAAGGGTCCTTGGTTATGTCACAAGGATGGAAATGTGACATCAGCTTGGATGATCTGGGTGGCCCTAGACCTCTACTTACCGACAAGTGACCTTCAGCAGGAAGATAGAGGTAGAGATGAGAGTGCATGTCGCCTAAGACAGGCATGGTAGCCCCAGACTATGGGCCATGCGTGCCCAGAGTGGGCATGGTCCTGAAGACAACTTAATCTCAGGCTTAATTACTGGAGACCTTGAGACACTGTCTCTCTCATGCAATCATTTGTTACTGTAGCACAGAAAGAAATGTAAGTGTGGGGCCTAGTATAGTGATCATGTCTTTAATCCCAGCACTTGGGAGGCAGACACAGGAGGATCTCTGTGAACTGGGGGACTGCCTGGTGTACAGAGTGAGTTCCAGGCCAGCTGGGGGTAAATAATGAAATCATATTTTTAGAAGACAGACTTGGGGTATTTGTGTGTGAGGAGATAGATTGACGGACAGGTAAGGGACACCTCAAAGCAGGTGAGACAAGGGCTGGAGAGATGGTTCAGTAGTTAGAGCCCACTTGCCAAGTTACACAGATTTGGTTTCTCAGCACCCACAGTGGTAGGCTCACAACAGCCTGTAACTCAAGCTCCAGGGAAATCAACAATCTATTCTGGCCTCTGCAGGTACTGTACTCACATGTACAAACCTACACACACACACACACACACACACACACACACACACACACACACGTAATTTAAAATAAGAGTAAAATGTTTTCTAAAAGCACATGACACAGCCCAGGGCCCAGCAGTCCCCTCCTCTACAACCCAGTCTCTGAAGGGCAGAGGACAGAGCAAGGGCTGGGGCAGTGTCCCGTCCCAGCGGCTGTTGTGGTAGAGAGAGAGGGTCATCACTGAGCTATGAAAGGGTGTGTGGCTAGTTTAAATACATTTTCTAGTGTAGCACTGGGAACAACTGTCTTAGTCACTATTCTATTGCTGTGAAGAGACACTGTGACCAAGGCAACTCTGATAAAGAGAAAGCATTTTTTTAAAAGATTTATTTATTTATTTTTTGTATATGAGTACGCTGTAGCTGTACAGATGGTTATGAGCCTTCATGTGGCTGTTAGGAATCTCCCTGTTCACTCCCACCCAAAGATTTATTTATTATTATAAATAGGTACACTGTAGCTGTCTTCAGACACACCAGAAGAGGGCGTCAGATCTCATTATGGATGGTTGTGGAGCCACCATGTGGTTGCTGGGATTTGAACTCAGGACCTTCAAAAGAGCAGTCAGTGCTCTTACCCGCTGAGCCATCTCACCAGCCTCAAGAGAAAGCATTTAATTGGTGACTTGTTTGAGAGGTTTAGTCCTTAACCATCATGGTGGGGAGAATGTCAGTGGATAGGTAGGCAGGATGATGGAGAAGTATCTGAGAGCTACATCCTGATCCACAGGTTGGGGGGGGGGGGAGGAAGGAGGAAGGAGAGGAGAGGAGAGGAGAGAAGAAAGGAAGGGGAGGAGTGGGGAGACTAGGCCTGCCCTGGGCTTTTGAAACCTCAAAACTGGTTCCCAGAGACACACCTCCTCCAAGGCCACATTTATTCCAATGGGGACTAAGCATGCAAATATATGAATGGCCCATGGGGGACATTCTCATTCAAATCACAATGTTGACCAAGGATAGGGCTGTGCAGATGGGACACAAGACCTGGCAAAGGAGCAGAGATGGCTAACCAGAGACCAGATACTAGAGAACGGAACACAGAGACAAACCGAGGACCAAGACTGTCACGTGGGTACGTTGTCCCCTACTGTAGGGATGGTGGAATGGAAATGGCCTGCATTCTTTGTTTGTCATGACAGCCATGCACTCAAACATTGCACTGGCTGGCTTTGTGTGTCAACTCAACACAAGCTGGAGTCATCACAGGGAAAGGGGTCTCCGTTGAGGAATGCCTCCATGAGATTTAGGTGTAAGGCATCTTCTCAGTTAGTGATCAAGGGCGGCAGGGCCCATTGTGGGTGGAGCCATCCCTGGGCTGGTAGTCCTGGGTTCTCTAATAAGAAAGCAGTCTAAGCAAGCCAGGGGGAGCAAGCCAGTAAGCAGCATTTCTCCATGGCCTCTGCATCAGCTCCTGCCTCTGGATTCTTGTCCAGCTTGAGTTCCAGTCCTGACTTCCTTTGGTGATGAACAGCCATGTAGAAGTGTAACCTGAATAAACCCTTTCCTCCCCAGCTTGCTTCTTAGTCATGATGTTTTATGCAGCAATAGAAACACCTACTGTCTCCTTCTTCTCTCCTCCTCCTCACGGGATGCTGCTCAGCTCAGTGTCTGTGATCTCTTCTCAGCATTTTCCTTGAGCACATAGCAAGACCCACCTTACCCTCTCTCCAAGGGAATGGATGATTTCATTTTGACTCAATCACCTCTCAGACCCTGCCTCCAAATAAGGTTCCCCACTGTGGTGCTCAATGTCAGAGTTAGTACGACCTCAACTTCTAAGTGCGTCACAACCTTTTTTATTTTCTGTTGTTTCTGAGACAGGGCCTCTATACATAGCCCTGGCTGTCTTAGAACTCACTCTATAGACCAGGCTGGCTTCCAACTCAGAGATCTACCTGCCTCTGTCTCCTTAATGCTGGGACTAAAGTCGTGTGTCACCATACCTTGCTTATGTTCAAGCGTTAACAATTACATTAGCAACTGGTCATGGTGGTGCATGTCTTTAATCCCAGTACTTGAGAGGCAGAGGCAGGCAGATCTTTGAATTCAAGGCCAGACTGGTCTACAAAATAAGTTCCTGGAAAGCCAGGGGCTACACAAAGAAATTGTCTCAAAACAAACAAATAATAAAAATCTCAGTTGCATAATTACATTAGCCAAGACGACGTCCCAGGCCCATGAGGAGGCGGCAGCAATCGCTGCTTCTGGGAAAGGGAGTGGTGTCCAGGTAGAGCATATCTTTTTAATAAGTACTTATTTATATTTATTATTTGTGTGTGTGTGTGCACAAGCATGGGAGTGCCATGTCTCCAGAGGGCAGAAGAGGACACTGGATGCCCTAGAGTGACTGACAGGTGTAAGTCATCAAACACAGGTGCTAGGAACCTAAACTTGGCCCACTGCAAGAACAACAGACGCTCTTAACCACTGAGCCAGTGCTCCAGCCCCAAGAAGCCATCTTTTATACCGAATAGTGATTGGTCATTTTGGTTTTTAAAAGAACACCAAAACAACTACTGGCTTTCCTTGATTAATGACAATGTTAATGACATGTAGGTGTATCTACAGTGAAAGTCAGCTGTCGTGACCATCAAGGCTGTTGCCAAGGCATGGGAGGGACAAAGGGCAAGGACTGTCAACTTGGCTGGATTTAGAATCACCTGTAGGACACACATGAGGTGTACCTATGAGTTATTGTCAGAAAGATTTCATTGAGGTTGAAAGGCCCGCCCTGACTGTGGGTTAAGAATCATTCCAGGGGCTGGGTCTTGGCATCCATCTCTCTGGGCTTCCTGGCTGCCGGCGTGATTAGACTAGCAATCTCGAGATCCTGCAGCCATGGCTTCCCCACGACGATGGATTGCACCTGCAGACCGTACGTCAAACAAACCCTTCCTGCCTGTCCGTCTGATATCACCTCAATCAGGTCTCTAGTCACAGAACAAGACAACAGATTAATATACGGATTGATCGACTTTTCCTTAAAGAGCAGAGAGTGAATCTTTAAGGTTTGGTGAGCTACACAGTCTCTGAGAAGGGTGCTCAATTCTGTTCAAAAGCCACCTGAAGCAGTGGGCGTAGACATGTGAATTTACCCAGCTGTAATTAGAACATGTAGCATGCCTGTCTTGATACATGTAGCATGCTCGTCTTGATAGTGTCAAATCTTAACCTCTAGACAACCAGAAGGTGTCACTTCTACACACATCTATTAACATGTCTTGTTATGGAAGTAGATGAAACTATAGGGCTGGGGGAGGGTGGTAACTTAGGGGCAGAGGGCTTGCTGCAGAAACTTGAGGACCTGAGTTCAAATCCCCTGATCCCATCTATAACCAAGCACAGTAGCATGTGCCAGTAATCATAGGGAGGTGGACAAGAGAGAAGTACTGGGAAGAAGGCAACAAAGAGCAAAGGGATCTTGTCTCATACTAGGTAGAAGACAACAAACATGAAGATTGTCCTCTGAACTCCACATGCATGCCATGGCACCCCCCCACACACACATATGCACTGGATTAAGAAAATGCAGTTATTACATGAGATTTCTTTTTTTAAATTTAAAACATACCTTCAATTTGGGGGGGATACTCATGGTCATTCGTTGACTCTGCCCCATATTTGGTGTACTAAGACATCCTTAATAAATGAAAATGAAGGATGGGACCACACCCAAGACTCTCTCAGAACAGGCTGGCTCAGTCTTCTTGGAGTGACTCTGGGGGCTTAGCCTTTAAGCAAAGGTACAGGCGGTTTCCCCAGGTCCCAGATTCATAGACTTTGATTTTATTATTTTTCATGAACTGCTGTTATTAAAACACACAACTAAATATAGCCTCCCCCAGAGACGGCTGCAACTCAGAAAGGTGTTTTAAAGGCATTAAAAGAAAATGGAATGTTCTTTATGAATCCCGCGTCCCCAAGCTGGGCTGGGAAATATGGTTGCCACATGTCCGGAAAGCTGCTCTGCTCATGGCCTTCTGTTCCCGTGCTTTAATAAGCTTGCTCACCTTAACTTTATTGTGCCCTTCTTGCCCTCCTGCCTTGCTCCCTACCTCTTGCTCCCCTTTCCCTGGCCTTCCAGCATGTGAAATTTGGGGGCACCTGGGACCCCCAGGTTGGCTTCACTGATGATGCCCCAGGAATTAAAAACATCAACAACTCAGGGTGGCTCCAGCCACCGTGGTTCCGGTGTGAATTCAGGACCCTGCAGCACCAGAACCAGCCCCAAGGGGGTTGGCTTAACCAAGGAAAGGCAAGCAGTAAGGAGAGATTCTAGAAGTCTCAAGGACAGTGATTCTCAATCTGTGGTCTCGACTCCTTGGGGTACAACAACCCTTTCACAGGGGTCGCCGGAGACTGGAAAATGCAGATTTTTTTTTTTTACATTACAATTCATAACAGTAGCAAAATCAGTTATGAAGTAGCAACAAAAATGTTTTTATGGTGGGGGGGGGTCAGCACAGCATGAGGAACTGAATTAATGGGTTGCAGCATCAGGAAGGTTGAGAACCACTGCTCTAGAAGATGGAGACGGGAATTTCAAATGAGCTCTGTGCTTCCTATGTGGGTTTTGTTGTTGTTTTTGCTGCTGCCATTTGTCCCAATTCATGGGACCACCAGAACCCTGGTAGTGCTGGTGAGACCGTGTGAGATGGTTAATGTTATTCTAAATAGTTATTTAGTGTGTGTGTGTGTGTGTGTGTGTGTGTGCGCGCATGCGCGCGCGAGCATGCACAACAGTACAGGCCGGACATCAATGGAGGTGTTTCCCCAAAGCTCACTCTCTGCTTTGTTTTGAGGCCGGGAGCAACCCTCACTGAACCCATAGCCACCCATTCAACAAAGTTGGCTCATCAGCCAGCTCCAAAGGATCCCTCTGTCTCCACCTCCCTAGTGCTGAGGTTAGGGTCCCCAGCTTTTCCCATGGGTTCTGGGGACTAAACTCAGGTCCTTCTGTTTGCATTACTATTACATTACTGTCTAAGCAGCCTCCCTTCTCTGTGCAGGTCCCACCTCCCCCACTTAGGATACAGGTGTGTTGAGGTTTGGTCTTTTGCTATATACTGTAAGGCTAACTACTGGCCCCCAAGATCAGGTTGCCTCCAAGGACAAGAGACTCTGCATGTAGACCCAAGTGACACTCTATGAACTTGTCCCCCAAAGGTGAGTAAAGATGTCTACAGCCTATAGCTGGGCAGGATTGAGATAGGCAGGGCTCAGGTTTTCTGGGCTTGTTGTCTGAGGAAAACAGAGA
>JADRCD010235265.1:17284-30079 GCA_019843815.1 Montemys delectorum
CACCCAGCTCTACTGCTGATTAAATCTTGTTATAATAATAAAAGTCGTGTGTCTTTTATCCGGGAACTGAGTGATTAAAGGCAGGGGAGAAGCCCCTGATTGAGATTAAATGATTTTTATAACACAGGTGTCATTTAAATATCCAATGGACATCTCTTTTACAACCTCATTCCATCTTCCCAATACCCGATGCTCACCAAGAGAGGAGCAGAGAGGGCCAGACCAGGGACCAGATTCCATCTCTGATA
This sequence comes from Montemys delectorum, assembly GCA_019843815.1. Taxonomy (NCBI): domain Eukaryota; kingdom Metazoa; phylum Chordata; class Mammalia; order Rodentia; family Muridae; genus Montemys; species Montemys delectorum. Next base: position 17,533 of record JADRCD010235265.1, read on the forward strand.
CTTCCCGCTGTGTGACCTTGGGTAAGTCAGTTACCCTCTCTGAAACCCTCAGGACTCATTTGTAAAACCAGACTCATTATACACACCCATGTGCACATGAGGGCTAGAAAGAATATATTCATGCCATTTCTCACAGAGCCAGCAGCAGTAACAACAAAACTATGTTTTGATGCGTCGGTTGTAGAGACTAGCCCTCCTCAACCTCACAGTACCTGAGGGAGTGTCTGCAGTTAAGGGAGCACAGAGTTGTGGGCATGCCTGAGTTTGCCCAGCCAGTAGCATTTGTCAGGGCTGTAGGTAACACGGAGTCACACCGGCCATGCTGTGGGTTCATGCTCACGGTTCGGCTCCAGCAGCTCCCTGTAGCACCGGCTGGGTCTGGATTTTAATCTCCTCTGCTAACTGCTGCCCCCATCCCTCTACCTCCTCCACCCCACCCCATTGCTTCTCCCAGTCCTTGCGAGGCTGTTAGGAAAGTTGCCGGCAATTTCACACCGCTGCCAGCAGGGGGAGCAAGAGGACCATGGATCAGTGCTAACAACTCCAGCTTTCTTTGGCCCCTTAGATCCTTGCTGGAACCGGCCAGTCCAGACCAACACAGGGCACTCTTGGTTACAGTTGGCTGGTAAATATTTCTGCAAACATAAACAGATTTGAATACCGAGTAACTGAAGGAAGCCAGAGAGCCAGCTGGGGGTGGCACGATTTGTCAGGGTCCCGGGCAGGGAGGTCCCCAGAGGTGTGAGCATGGTAAGGGAATGCCAGAATAGGCCTGGGAAGCTGCAATGTGTAGTCAGTCCATAGTAGGTCCAGAAGTGCCTCTTCGGTTCCCCTGAGGCAAGCACTCTTGCAGATGTGGTGACGTTATGGGCCTTAAGATGGGAAACATTTCCGGAATGGCCCATTGGGTTCTTGTGCCATGGCTCGTATCCTAAGATAGAAAAGAGTGGCAGACATTAAGAAGACCATACAAAGACAGGGTCAGACTTCAAGATGGCAAGACTTGGGTCCACAGCTGAGGGGGCCTGGCAATGTCCTAAAAATGGAAGACCCAGGGCCAACTTCTTCTCCCTTGACCATCTCGGGCAGTGGTCCTCCACCCGTGGGTCGTGACCTCTTTTGGATGGGTCTAACAACCCTTTCACAGGGGTTGCTTAAGACCATCAGAAAACACAGATAAGTACATTATAACCCACAACAGTACCACAGTTACACTTATGAAGTAGCAATGAAGATAATTTTACGGTTGTGGCCACCACGCCATGAAGACCCACTTAAGGGGTTGCAGCACTAGGAAGGTTGAGACCCACTGGGTTCTAGGAGTAGCCTGGCTCTTCTGACCCCAGTTTTCACCCAGAGAAACTAATTTGGGGCTCTGTGTTCCAGAGCTGAGAGTGAGGGAACATTTGTATTGCTTCAAATTGCTTGTGTAGGCAACTGGAGGAGATTGTTCAGAGGCATGGAATGTAAAGGTTCCAAGAACCCTTGGCAGGGGCTGGGAGACAGAGACTCAGAGGGAGGGGCCCACCTGTCTGGGATTCCATCTGTGAGTGCCCGCCAGCCTTCACATTGGCTGGTATTATCTGGAAGGAGAGGCAAGGGAGCCCCCTCGTATGCATGTGTTGGGGGCTCATTTCTGTGCATCCCCTGGACACAGCTGGGCCGGAGTTGTGGGGGACATGAAAGTGTCTAGCCCACCTATGGAGCCAGCTGAAGCTCCTCCACTGTGAGGACATCCCCAGCGTTCAGGGAAATGTCTACCCTCCAATACCACAAAGTACATCCCTGGCTTGACCTTGAGGCTTGGAGGACATGTTCCTAAAATCGACTTTCCTGATGGGAGTGTGTTCTTCCAGCAACAGGAGGCCAGTCAGAAGAAAGGGTAGAAGCCATGGAGTTGTTACCACCTGTGGTGACAACCTTACCTCTGATGTCCCAAGCTGTGTCACCTCTGGAAAGACGCTTAACCTCTCTGTGCATGCAGGTTACACCTCCTCCCCCAGAGCAGGGACAGCACTTGAAGTTTTGTGGCTCCCATAGAAAGCTGCCTTCAACACCCTACATCTTTATAAATTCAGACATAGTCTGGATCCCCAAGTAGGGAGCAGCTGGAGGACTTGGGGGGCAGTTGTGATTTCTGGGATTCTGAAGGCTCCTCCTGTCACTCAGGAAGCGGCCAGCTCTAGTGAAACATGCAGATGAAGAGCAGGTTCTGAATAAAAGACCTGGAGACTCTGGACAGATACCTGGAGGAACTGGAAAGAATCTACCGAGAAACAGAAAGGAGCTGGAGATGTGGTCTCATCTCAGCTGAAAGTGATGGCCTACTTAGGGATGGGGGGGGGGGCGCAGGGAAGAAGCACAGAGTCCAGCGACCACACACCAGCAGGGAAAGCCCGACTAGGCTGTCGAAGAGATGCTCTGGATAAAACTGCTGGACCCAGAAGAAAAGGCTGTGAGGGATTCTGTGTGGCAGGAGCTAGGATGACTCCAGACCCACCATGACTCCTTTCATGACCTCGCCATTCAGAATCCTTTTGGCCGAATCCTTGCGGAGCCAGCCTCAGGGGGATGATCGCAGAAGCAGAGAGGAAGTTGGGTAGGCGATGACATCGGGCTGCGCACCATCATCTACTCTCTGGGGGCCTCAGATGGGCCCTGGGGTTTCTGAGCTATATTCTCAGGGTCAACTCTCAGACTCTTAGGTTAACAAGGGACAAACCATTGGTGCGCTCTCATGCCTCTACGCCGGAGACTCTGACCTCGGAGCTCCCCAAAGAGAATTCGCGAAGTGGGGGCCTGGGGAGGTGGCCTGACTCTCAGCTGTTTCCCAGGGAGGCCAGCCCTGAAGGAACGCCTGACGACTCTACTCCCAGCCTGACTGGCCCAGGAAATTTGGGGAGGCTGAGGAGGATGTTGGCTTTTGGAGTTCAAAACCCATTTAGCCCTGTGACTATGGGAGAGTCAGTCGCGTCATCGCTCTGAGCCTTAGCTCACTCATCTCATTTGAAAAGTGGATTGCCTGCCCTGACTATTTGTTGAACCGTGTTCTCTCTCAAAGAAGCACTGGAGGGCTAATTCCCGACATCTGTAATGTGACCTTATTTGGAAATAGTCTCAAGTGGGAAGTTTGGAAATAGGTCAAGTTAAGATGGGGTCAGACGGGATGAGGATGGGGCATATGATCACATGTTGTTTTTTTAAGAAGACGAAGTCACAGAGGAGAGCACAGGGGTCAACAGAGCACCGACTGCGAGGACTCACCTGTAAGGTCTGGGACTCAGAGACCAGACAGCCAGAGACCCCCCACCAGGGAGGCCTATTCTTCCCTGCAGCCGTCAGTTCCTCCATGCAGCCGCCAGAGGGCGCACAGTCCAGTGCCCGTCAGTTCCTCTCTGCGGCCACCAGGGGGCACACAGCTCTAAGCTTGCCTTTGCCTTGGATTCCAGCTTCCAGGCCTAAGCGCAATGTCAGTTTAAGTCACATGGACTTTGGTTGTGTGTGACAGAAGCCAATGCAAGACAGACAACCTCAAACCAGAGCTCATTGCTTCTGTGTGGACATGAGTGAGAATTTGTACCGCACAGGGGGCCTAGGCCGGTTCCCTACTTAGCTCAGATATTCATTTTTTTTTTTTTTTTTTTTTTTTAGACTCCACAGACCCCTCTAGTGCGCATCTGGGCTCCAAGGGGAGATCTCCCAGAATAGAAAGCTGGGCACACCCAGAGACCTGGAGTGGACTTGTGTAAGATCACATGGCTGGCAAGCAGCAGAGCCAGGACTTGAACCTAGGACTCTTTCCCATGGCCAAACTTGGCCTTTCGTGCTCTGCTGTGCCTCCAAGTGCAGCATGCTGGGGTGAGCCCGAGGGCTAGGCTGGGGTGCCAAGCCCAGAGGGCATGAGAGAGACCCAGTCCAGTTCACCTCCTTCCCATGCTGTCTCTGCCTCGGGGACTCTGGCTCCTCACACGCACACAGCTGCCAGGGATCAAAGCACTCTCCAAGATGTATTTGCTGTGACTTCCAAACAGACGGGTGTTAGCATGTAGCTAAGAGAAACATCGGGAGGACACAGCGTACAAAAGCCGGAGGGCCTTTAAAGTCCCGGTGATTGATGGGCCCTGCTTTGGTCTCAGGCTCTCTGGGGGCTAGGGTGGAGGGGTGAGGAGCCTGAAGCTTTCAGAGCGCAGGACAGAGCCTCTGGCCACCGTTGGGACACCTCCCACGGCCTGATCTGTTTCTCCTACTTCCATCCTGAGAGGAACTGTACAGGATATGAACCCTAGACAAACATCCACACAGGAAAACATACCCTCCTCTTGTCTGTTGCCAGGCTATGCCAATTAAGCAGGACACTTCATGTGTTGTGTCTGGAAGCCACACCGCTGGTGACAACTGAACTGACAACCCAGAACTGGGTGCCAGGCATGTTGGGCTCTGCTCTGTACTCTTGAAATTTGGATAGACCAGGACAGTTGAAACACCATTGTGGCAGTACATACTTTTAATCCTAGCACTGGGGAGGATGAGGCAGGAGGCTTGCCATTGGGGGCAAGCCTGGGCTATATAGTGAGACCCTACACCCAGGCTGGGGACTACAACTTGGGTCCATTTACACCAGACCTTGGCCTTTTTAAGAGCTTCGGAAATCCCCCAAAGAGCTTTGCATTTCCACGGCAGGGCTCTGGGGAGGGGAGCAAGCTCAGGCCTGCCTTGAACCATCCATGGCTTTGGAAACACCTGCCCAGCCCTGGTTCTCCAGTTTCCAACTTCAGGTAGTCCAGGCTGGCTTCAAACTTTTTATGTAGCCAAGGTATTCTTGAACTTCTTGATCCCCCTTTCTCCACCACTTGAATGTTGGGATTGATTCCAGGCATGTGGTGTTGGGGACCAAATTTGGCATTGTGGGTGCTTGACAGGAATATCATAGCAACTGAACTCCACCCCAGTCTTCTTTCCTCTCTCTCCTGCCCCTCCGCCCCGTGAGCATGCATGTGCCTGAACATGCATATGGAAACCAGAAGACAACTAGTGAAAGTCAGCTTGCTGCATAGAAAACAAATGATTTACTTATATTGTGTGTGTGCATGCACACAAGCATGAACACGCACATGATGTGGCCAGCAGAGGGCATCACACATACACACATGAGTGTGGGTGCCCACAGTGGCCAGCAGAGGGCATCAGATCACTTAGAACAGAGTTGAGCCGTTATGAGCTTCCATGTGGGTGTTAGGAACTGAACTCAGGTCCTCTGTAAGAGCAGCCAGTGCTCTTAATCGCTGAGCCGTCTCTCCAGCAATGGCTCTCTCCTTCCACCATGTGGGTCGTGGGGATCAAACTCAGGTCATCAGGCTTGGTGACAATTGCCTTTACTCAGTGAGCCATCTTGCCAGTCCCTCTTTTCTTTTCTTTTTTTAAACAGGCTGTTCCAAGCACCTCAATCCTCCTGCCTCAGCTTCCCAAGAGCTAGGACTATTACAGGTCATCAGGCCCAGAAAGTTTCAAACTATCAGCTAGAGATTTTTTTTTCTAGCCCTGCTTGTATTTCTTGGTGAATAGTATATGCAGAAACTGAAGACAGGCTGCTTCTATCGAGGGATGACCTGGACACTTAAGGGCTATAGGTCTCTTTGATTTTTCATTCCCAGCATTCCTGGGTTCATGTGATGTTGGGGCCTTGGCCATAGGAACAAAGCCAAGGAGGCTGAGGAAGGGAGATCGTGAGCTATAGCCCAGTCTGGATTGTAAATCAAAACCCCATCTAAAAATGCAAGAGAGTGAGGGTCCTGGGCTGGGGGCTCATTTGGCAGAGGGCTTGCCTTCCATCATACAGGAAGCCCTGGATTTCATCCCTAGCTTCAGCCTAGACACTCTTAGAGAAACACCTCCTGCCTACAAGCACCATGTTACACTTTGACAATCTCCACCACCCATCCCAAATCCCTGCATTCCTGAGGCCCCACTTCTGCTGTTTTCAAGACAGGGTTTTGTGTGTGTGTGTGTGTGTGTGTGTGTGTGTGTGTGTAGGTGTGGAGCCCTAACTATCCTGGAACTCACTTGGTAGACCAGGCTGGCCTCAAACTCACAGAGATCCACCTGCCTCTGCCTCCCAAGTGCTGGGATTAAAGGTGTGTGCCACTGTGCCAAGCTCTCTATTTGATTAAAAAAATAATAATTTACTTGTGTGTAAATGTGTGTGTGTGTATGTGTACATGGTAGTTTGAGTATTTTCCTCTATGGCTGTCTATTCCTTTGAGACAGTGCTTCTCTGAATCTTTTCAGCTAGACTGGAGGTCAGCAAGCCCCAGCTATCCTCCTGTCTTTGTCCCTCTTGGGGCTAGGGTTATAGGCATGCATAGGACAGTTGCCTGGTTTCGTGGGAGCTGGGATCCGAACCCTGGTCCTTATTAGTATGGAACAAGTATTCTTAACCTCTGCACCAGGTCTCCAGAGGCCAGGTCTCTCCTGACACCACATGAGTTCCAGGGTCTGAACCCCAGTTATTAGTCTTGACAGAAAGCACCTTTACCTAGAGCCACCCTAGTGGCTCCTCATTTGACTTATGTGTCTGAGAAACTTGGTACTTGTGGCTGAGACAGGTGTGGGTAAACACTGTGGTGCTCTTGCTGTGGTTGAAGTCGAGGGTGAAGGAAAATGTTATGTAGTTCATGTCCTGATCCTCCAAGAACTGCAGTGGGTCCTTGAGGGGGACAATTCCTGGTAAGGGGAGGGGGTCTGGAGAGATGACTCAGCAGTTAAGAGCACTTGTTGCTGTTACAGAGGACCCATTTCAGATCCAAGCACCCACATAGGGAGACTCGGAACTGTCCATAGCTCCAGCTCCGTGGGGGACCTCTCCTCCATAAATAAAAATGAATATATTTTAAAAGGTTTCCAGTATGTGACAGTCCTGCTGCGGTCCCTTCATAAGCTCGCGTGGAGCTGCATTTCCATTATGCGTCTTTTTCCTGCCCACCAGAAGTAAATAAAATGTAGGGAGACAATTAGGAAGTGAGGCATTTTGGGTAATTCTCTTGTTTTTAATGTAATTTACCTGTAAGCCTGTGTACTTTTGGGGGGCGGTGCTTGGGGTGGAATGTGAAGACGCTTTACAAGGGACGCACTCCTGAGCTAGGCCTCCGGCTGCATAGTTTTAATTTTCTGATGATTTGAGACCATGTACCTCAGGATGGCCTTGAACTCCCTGTATAGCTGAGGATGACCTTCAAATCCTGATCCCCCTGCCTCCACCTGCCAAGTGCCTGGATAACAAACATGTGCCACCATGTCCAGCGTTTCATTAATTTTTAATAATGTCCATGTTCAACAAATAGCTCTTGAAATCCCTGGGTGCTTTTGGGACTATGGTGGGAATGTGGGAAAGAAGGAAACTATGCTGGAGAGGAAGCAGGGAAGGGGGCGTGGCAGAGAGGAAGAATGGTTCCTGTGTGTGTGTGTGTGTGTGTGTGTGTCTGTCTGTCTGTCTGTCTGTCTGTCTGTGTCTCTGTCTCTGTCTCTCTCTGTGTGTATATGTCTGTATCTCTGCGTGCATGCTTGCGTGCATGCGTGTGTGTGTGTGTGTCTGTCTGTCTGTCTGTCTGTGTCTCTGTCTCTGTCTCTCTCTGTGTGTATATGTCTGTATCTCTGCGTGCATGCTTGCGTGCATGCGTGTGTGTCTGTGTGTCTGTCAATCTGTCCATATCTCTCTGTGTATCTGTATCTCTCTCCCTGTGTCTCTGTCTCTTTCTGTGTGTCTGTGTGTATCTCTCTGTGTGTGTATCTGTCTTTATCTCAGTGTGTGTCTGTGTGTTGTGTGTACGTCCTGTGTGCTGTATGTATGTATGTACGTATGTATGTATGTATGTATGTATGTATGTATGGTGTTGTATGTGTACATTGTATATGGGTGTATGTATGTTGGTATGTGTGTTGTCTATGTGCCAGTGTGACAAGATTCCTCCAAAGACCCATCCCCAGTGATCTACAGACTCACTTACTAAAGACTCCCTAAATCTTCCAGTGCCAGCAGCTGGGGACCAACCCCCAACACATGAGGTTTGGGGGGCACTTCATAACCATGTACCAAGGTCATGGTACCAGCGCCCCTTTAAGTCTTTGAGAAAGTTATATCTGGCTATGTACACTAATATTTGGCTCACGTTTTAAGATTGTTTTTTTTGAGACAGGGTTTCTCTGTGTAGCCCTGGTTGTCCTAGAATTCACTCTGTAGACCAGGCTGGACTCGAACTCAGAAATCCACCTGCCTCTGCCTCCCAAGTGCTGGGATTAAAGGCGAGTACCACCACCGCCCGGCTAAGATTTTTTTAAAAATAAAAACAATATTAAGACTGGACAAGATGGGTCAGTGATTAAGCCCTTGCAGAGGACCAGAGCTCAATTCCCAGCACCCACATAGAGGCTTGCAACCATCTGCAACTCCACTTCCAGGGGATCCAACGCCCTCTTCTGGTTTCCTCAGGCAGTAGGTATGCATGTGGTACACAGACGTACATACGGGCAAAACACTTATAAACATAAAAATAAATAAAAACTTACAAAGCAATATATTAATTGTCCAAGTAGAGAAAACCACCTTTAAAATTTATTTATTTATTTATTTATTTATTTATTTATTATTTATGCATTTCTGTGGTTGTGTGAACATTTGTCACATTTATGCACAGAAGCCAGAGAACAGCCGATGTCCAGTCCCTCCTACCTTGTGGATTCTGGGACTCCTGAGGCTTGGTAGTAAGCCCTTTAGGGGCTAAGCCTCTTGCTGTCAAAGACACCCATTTCTAATGCCCATAACTGCACCGAATCAGGAAAGGAGATGGAGAAGTGTTTTCTTCTCCCTGCTCAGGCCCAGCCTCTTCCCTGTGCTGAGGATCAACCCCAGGCCTTGCATGTGTCCTGTTAGTGGACTATCGGAGTCTATCCTATCGGAGTGTCCTATCGGAGACTCCATCTTATGTAGCCAAAGCTGGCTTTGAACTCACTGTCCTCCTGCCTCATCTTCCCCAGTGCACAGTGTTCACTCTGTTTAATTAATTATTAGTAGAAATCGCAGCTCTTGAAGACCTACAATGAGAGACGGATGGAGCCGGCTCGAGAGGGAATCACGGCCGCCACTAGGACCTGGGAGCCTGTTTCCTCTCTGAGTTCTTGTTTCATGATTCCTTTTGAGTCAGACCCCTGCATCTAGCGCCAACTACCCCTAAGCTTCTCAAACCAGTCCTTCTAGGTACCGGGTGATGGATGGGGAAGGCCCCACCGAGCCCCGCCCAGCCAGGTTCCATGTCTGTCACGTGTCTGTCCCACCCGCTCTGGGGAGGGTCTAGGCAACAGCTGCCTTTGATCAGCTCAACATCTGGGCTGACTAGTGATCAAAGATGGGAACGCTGTGACAGCTGAGACTTGGCAAGGACCCAGCCTGGCTGAATGTGTGGTGGGGGAGGGGAAGGAGAGGGCAGGGGTAGAAACTGGGGGTAAAATGAGAAGGAGGGTGCTGGAATAAACCACCCAACTGCTACCTGATGGACAAAGCAAACATTAGGAGCATAGACTGCTTCTGTGATCTCAAAGCTCCATCCCTCAGTTTCCTTCTCTGTAAAATGGGGATGGATGAGTGGGAAAATGAACTAAGACCTGCGTAAGGCACTCTGAGCAGCGCCCCCTGCTGATGCTATGAGGTATTGCTATTTTCCTTTCGGGAATGATTGGCACAGCCTGGGATGAACCCTCATTTGGGGTCCGAGTTTCCTCAGCTATAAAGTGAAGACCCAGAACAGGACTTGATAAACAGGAAACAGTCACTTCTTTTCCCTAGACAGATGGAGAAACTGAGGTCTGCTGAGGAAAGTCGCACAAGGATGAAGCTTACTTGCTTTTACCGTGGCCCCAAGTGGAAAGTGTGGCCAGGAGCTAGGAGTCCAAAATAAAGTCCCAGGTGTTTTGGCATCATCCAACAACCCTGTCTGAGTTCTTATACCTAGGAGTCTGCAGTGTCACCACTAGCAGCAGAGAGTTTTATTTTGTATGTCTGTATACAGGTGTGTGTGTGTGTGTGTGTGTGTGCATGTGTATATATAGGTGTGTGCGTGTTTGTGTGCAATATGTGTGTGTGAGTGTGTACAGGTGTGTGCACAGGTAGGTATGTGTGCAGTTGTGTGTAAAGAGGTGTGTGTACAGGTAGGTGTGTGTATGTATGCAGGTATGTGTGTATGTACAGTGTATGTGTGTGTACAGATGTGTGTCTCTGTGTGAGCGTTTACAGGTGTGTGTGTGTAGATACGTGATGTGTGTGTGTGTGTGGGGAGGATAGTTTTGGCCAATATTTATCATTACCTTTTTTCTTCTCCTCTTTTAAATTAAAAAACTGTGTTTCGTGTGTGTGTGTGTGTGTGTGTGTGTGTGCGTGTGTAAGTACAACCCATGAGTGTATGTGCCCATGGAGGCCAGAGGGTGTCAGGTCTCCTGGAGTGTGAGTTACACACAGTGTGAGCTACCTGACATATATGCTAGGAGCCTATTGCAGCTCCTTAGCAAGAGTGTCACACACTCTTAGTAGCTGAGCTGTCTCTCCTGCCCAACCTTGTTTTCTGTGACAGGGTTGGCCAGTGAGCCCCCCGGGGGAACTGTCTGTCTTTCACCAGTGCTGAGATTACGGGCACGTGTCACCACTCCTGGCTTTCTTTTTGTGTGTGCAAGTCCCTATGCCTGTGAGGCACATTACCAACTGAGCCATCCCCCAGTCTCAGACTTTTTAAAGTGTGAGGTTTGTTGGTGAGAGCGCCCATGTCAGCACGCTGCAGACTCACCTGTGGAACCAGCACCCAGACAGAGAACATTTCAGCCCTTAGGCTCCTCCCCGTTTGCCCACCAATCACTGCTCAGCTATAAACCACATTCACCCTGGGCACCCTGTGAGGCAGGTGCCTTGTCTCACAAGTCCTGTCCTAATAGAAACCTTGCAACCACACAGAGGTGGCTAGCATTATCCAGTTGCCCATGGTTCAGAGGCCAAGCTCCCTGGGACTAGGGAAACTGAGCTGCTCGGTGACTCAATAATGACCCACTCATGTCCTTGAACCCCTGATGTGAGGTTAGCGCCTTGCTCTCAGGAAGCCCCAAACACCACACACTTCCCGTATCTGTGGCAAAACGTGGCAGGAACAGCATGGGAGGAAGGACTTTTGGCCACACGTTCAGTGGTATCGGTCCAGCATGGCCGTTAAGGCCTGGTGGTGGGGGTGGATCTGTTCTCTATGGCAGGAACTTGCAGTGTAGCTTGTTCACATCATGGTGGATCAGGATGCAGGTGCATATGGAAGTAGGGCTCTACCTGGATGCAGGACAAGGCTAGACTCCCCAAAGGTGAATCCAGCAACCATTTGTGCCAGATCAACTTCAGTCTCAAAGGTCTGTCAACCCTTCAAACAGCGCCACCTGCTGGGAGACCAGGCATTCAAACACATGAGCCTGTTAAAGATATTTCATAATCAAACCCTGACCTCAGGCCTGGGCGGGCACAGACTGGAACCACAAGACAATCAATTATTTCATTTAAGCCACCTAGTCTGGATTTATTTTTTTAGAGTACTTTCAGCTAACCGATGGCCCCCTCAGCAAAGCAATTCTGCAGATGGGAACGCTAGCCTTATTTATTTATCTATTTATTTATCTATTTATTTATTTAAAAAATATTTATTTTTATGTGTGGGTGCTTTTTGTCTACATGTATATCTATGTACCAAGTGTGTGCCTGGTGCCCGGGGAAGCCAGAAGAGGGTGTCAGATCCCTTGACTCGGAGTTACAGACACTTGTGAGGCGCTATGAGGGTGCTGGGAATTGAACCTGGGTTCTCTGGAAGAACAGCTAGTACTATTGTTTAGTTAGGGTTTCTTTTCCTGCAATGAAATCCCATGACCAAAAAGCAAGTTGGGGAGTAAAGAGTTTATTGGACTTACACTTCTGCATCGCTGTTCATCACCAAAGGAAGTCGGGACAGGAACTCAAGCAGGGCAGGAACCCAGAGGCAGGAGCTGATGCAGAGACCGTGGAGGGTGCTGCTTACTGGCTTGCTCCCCATGGCTTGCTCAGCCTGCTTTCTTAGAAAACCCAGGACCACTAGCCCAAGGATGCCTCTACCCACAATGGGTGGGGCCCTCTACCCTTGATCACTAATTGAGAAAATGCCTTACAGCTGGATCTCATGGAGGCATTTCCTCAATGGATGCTTTATCCCCTCAGATGACTGTAGCTTGCTTCAAGTTGACACACAAAACCAGCCAGTACAACTACTAACTACTGAGCATTTCTCCAGCTGTGAAACTCTAGTCCTTGGGCTTGCTTTTGGTCCCATGTAGCCCAGGTTGTCCCCAAACTCACTACATCGCTGTGGGTGACCTTGAATATCTGATCCTCCTATCTCTGAGATGACAAGAGTGTGCTACCACACCTGGTTTAAGAGGCTCTAGAAATGGGACCCAGGGCTTTGTGTATACCAGGCAAACATTCTGCCTACTGGTCCACAGCCTCAGC